>PVKU01002168.1:0-244110 GCA_004027475.1 Anoura caudifer | reverse complement strand
CCAGGAAGTCCAGGAAGCTCAGAGAGTCCCAAAGAAGTTGGACCAAACTCAACAGCAGCCAGCGGCCAGGGGAACTGCAGACCAAGGGCTACAACCCTCTTTCTCTCTGCTCTGGGGACACTACCGAGATACCTGAGACCTCCTTCGGTTGGCTAGATAGACAAACTGACCTTGAACCTTAGACTAGGCTCACCCTTCTCAGGTACACTGATGGAAAAATCCTCTGCTCTGAGATGTTAGGTGCCTGAGTGAGTCCTGTGGTGTGGCTGAAAGGGTGTGAACCCGGGCCACGGGACCCAGGTTTGCTCACACACTCATTCATTACTCATTCGTCCAATGAATACGGGGTGAGGCAAGAGTAGATGTGCAGTTGTTCATAGGGAAAGCAATACAATAGTTAATAAATGATGATAATACAAGAATACACTCTGCACTTACAACTGTAGACCCACCCTTATCCCTCCCTACACTTTTCAAGCCCTTACAAAGTCCCAGGCGCTGGGATGGTGGTGAACAAAGCAGGCCAAGTCCTGGCCTCATGAAGTTTACATTCTAGAGGGATGAGATTAAAACAAAAGAAGCAAAGTGATAGCTAGACAAGGTCATTCTAGATAAATGCCATGAGTTGCATGACTAGCAGGAGCTCCTTTTGGACAGAAAGATCAGGGAACATCTCTCTGAGAATGAGGTCATGGGAAGGGACCGGCCGTGAGGTCAGGGGCAGACCTGGCTGGCTGGGCTGGGCTGCAGAGGCCCAAGGCGGGAGCAGGCCTGGCTCCGGATGGGAGACACGGGGAGCCGGTGGGGTTAGCGTGCAGTGTGGGAAGGTGGGCGCCAAAGCAGGTGATATGCAGCCTGAAGAATGTGACGGGGCAGGGATGGCATTAGCCAGGGTGGGGTCATGCTGGCTGCAGGCACGAGTAACTCCCAGAACTCAGAGGTCTGATGTGATCAAAGTCTGTTTCTAGTTGCCCCATGTGGGTATAGGGGACACTCTCAGTCTTTGAAGTGCACAGACTCCTAAGGTCATGTGACCCTGCCTTCTTCTGGGGCCTAGTACCTGGAACCCTCCATCGGATCCTTGTATCCAGCTAGGAAAAAGAGAAGAAAGGCATCGTGGGGAATTGTGCAGTAGGTTCAGGGACAGGATGGGAGGGCTGCACTTGACCCCTGCCCACATTTCAGTGGTCAGAACCCAGGTCCTCATCTCTCCTAGAATTAAGGGGTGGGGCTTGGGAATGTCTAAGAGCACCGAGGAGGTGGGGGCAAACACTCTCCAGGCCCTTCCTCAGGGCCAGGAAGGGCAGTGGGAGGGGCCGGACGCCATCCATCACAGCCTGGGTTGTAGGTTTCATTCCAGCTAGGGTGGGAAGCAGCGGGAGTCCGACGGAAGGTCCTGAAGACAGTGACGTCGCCCGGTTTACACGCGTGCTCTGCCTTTGACACAGACAGTGGTGACATGGGTCCAAGCACAAGCCGTGTGGCTTCCGGGGCCTTCAGAGAAAGGGACTTCCGGGTATTCAACATGCCCCTCCTCTGCACCCCCTTCCTGAGCTGGGTCGTTCTGCAGCTAGCTTTGACTCTACGGCTTCTTGGGGACCTCAGCGAGCAAGGCCGCCTCTGCTACTGCTGAGAGGTGGGGCTCCTTCCAGGACAGTCTGGGGGTCCAGAGTGAATGTGAACAGGGTGGGAAAGAGTCCCCCCACAGAAGGCCTTTATAGGGGCCAAGCCTGACCCTGCTCTAGTCTTCCCCTCCTTCCCAGCAACTGTACAGAGGGTGCCTCTCTGCTCTTCCTGCTCTGGGGTGTGGGGGGGGGGTTGACAAACACATGTTGGATGAGTGAATCTTCCCTTCCCGTTCCCCTCCAGGACCCCAATTGCACCCCCCCACCACTGCAGGTCCCACTCGGCACCCTCTGACTGCTTACGCCTGCACGCAGCGATTTTCTCTTTACTCCAATCTCCTGCCAACCTTAGGGTGTATCTAACCCAATTTAGTAGGGGGTGTGTTGATTTATTTGCTTTATGTTTTAAAGGCAGTAAGATGCCTTTAAATATTTTATGTAAAGGCATGAGATGCCATGCGAGGTGGGTAGCTGTCCGATTAGGCCGGGCTGCAGAAACAGATAAATCTAGATACCTCCGTGGCTTAGGCAACAAAGATTTATTTCTTGTTCATGTCACAAGACAATGACTTGGGACTCAGGTGTGCTCCAGCCTGTGGCTCTGCTGTCTTGTCGATTCACAATCACCCTGGTTCATCCAATCATCCTGGAGCCGAAGGAGCAAGAGAAGATGAAAGGTAGCTCGTGGGAAATCTTCTGGGCCAGGCACGCAAGTGGGCTCATCACTTCCTCCCACATCCCATCAGCCAGAATGTGGTCAGGTGGCCTCATCTAGCCGCAAAGGAGGTTGGGAAACAGAGTTTGACCATATGTCCATAAAGAGGTGAAAATTGACATTGGTGAACTGGCAGCACCTTCCCCGCTAAGACTGCCATTATTTTGGGGAATAAAAAACAGAGCGGCAAGGGAGGTGAAATGAATCACCCGCGGTCACCAGGCTAGGAGGTGAGGTGCTGGAATCCGAGCTCAGAGGGCAAAACACAGTAAGTGTTCACGACAAAATGTCAACTGAAAATGGCAGGATGTAAGACTTACACAGTTCGATCCTACTTCCGTTACTTATTTACACACGCACACACATCTACACAGAAAACAGAGTGGAAGAAAACCTGCTCAAGTGTCGCTGGGTTGCAGCTGGGTTGTATCTGGTTTCTTGGACTAAATATGTTTAATCTTTTCTTTGTATCATCAATATTTTCTACAATGAGAAAACAATTGCTATGACTTTAAAAAATGAGTTGATTGATTTTTCTTAAGTTTTTTATCTCCATAAAAGCACATGCTAAGAACAAAAACACTGCCCAATGGCGCTTGGCAGGAGCATTCTTGCTGGTAGCAACAATTTCTTACATCTACAATTCCAGGACTTCATAGAGAACTGGCATTGAACTTTATAAACAGGGTGGGTCGCAGTCCCCACCCCTGCGTGTGTCACTCGTCATTTCACTTATTCACCCAGCTCTGATCCCACCCACGGTCCAGCAGGTCTGGGCGAGAGCCTGGATGGCACAGAAGAGACGTAGACCTCGGGGGCATGAGGCTGGCAGCTGTGCCTCCATGAATTGAGGAACCCAGCCATGAACAGACTTAGTGAGTGCCTGCCAGCTGGGCCGCAGGGCCAGGGTGGGCCAGGCCCTGCCATGGGGGTCGGTCAGTTTCCTGTTGTCCCCGGAGCACCAGAGCAGGGGCCTGAGGCCATCAGCCTTGGTTTCAGATGCTCCCCGCTGGCTGGAGCTGGGTGAACACAGGGGAGGGGCTCTGGGAGTTCCCGGGGGAGGCTGAGGAAGCCAGGGGTCTGTAGACCAAGGTCTGATTTGAGAACAGAACTGTGCCCAACCCAGCGCTCTTTCTGGAACCTCATTTCTCAGCCACCGGACAGCTTGGTGGCTGAGACACTCCCGCCTTGCCATCTTCAAGCACTCAGCAGGGCTCGGCGTGCAAGCTGGGCCCAGAGCCCTGGGCACGTCTTCAGCCTTCAGAACAAGCCGGAAACGCTGCGGGCAAACCCAGTGTTTGCATCCATCGCTTGTGTATCCCGGAAGGGAGACAGACAAGGCCATGCTCGTCATCTGTGGTCGCCGCTTAGGGCTGGGCCAGGGTGTTCTGTGCCAGACCTGTCCACTGGACATTTTGTGAGTGGATGTAGCACGCACACACCACACATCAAACACCCCCCAAAACCACACATGTACAGCACACACACACATACACCACTCACGCACACACGAGTACACACAATGCACACATTCGCACAGAGACACACATGCATGTGTGCCCACACAGGCGCACACCACACTCACACACACTCCGCCTTCACAGTGTGATCCCTGCCCCAGGTGCGCAGCTGCCACTCTCTGCTCTGTACTCTGATGCCAGGAGAGCCTTACATTTTGCTGAAACCAATTTAGAAGCAAGAAGAAAATGAAATAGGGAACGAATAGCTGCGTTTTCAAACTTTTTTAATTTTGTAAACAATGGAAACCGTTTTAAAGCAACATCTTACACTGATAACAGCAAAGTTGCTCAGGTGGAAGCCGGGTGGGGCCCAGGCCTGGTCACTGGGGAGCCCCCTCCGCCCCCAGTGTTGTCTGGGAAATCCTGGAACAACAAAAGCGGGGGTGCCGAGCCCTGATCGGGGCCAGGGGAGCCAGGGCGGCCCTTCTCTCGGGGAAGGAGCACCCTGGACTCACAGACCTGCCCAGGCTCCGGGCCCTGCCCTGGCCCTCTCAGGCCTCAGTTTCCCCTCTGTAAAAGCAGGATGCTCACGTATGTGAGAACACCTGGCACAGAGGACCCCTGCCCACCTCACCTCCCACCTTTCCCACAGTGAAGGCTGGTGGTCTCTGAGTTGCTTTCTTATTTTCTTTTTTTTATGTAACATTAAAAAAAATTGATTTTTAGAGAGAGAGAGAAAAGTGGGTGGTAGGGGGAAGAGAAACACAGATTTGTTGTTTCGCTTACTTACGCATTCACTGGCTGTTGTACCAGATATGTGCCCTGACTGGGGGTCGAACCTGCAACCTTGGTGTATTGGGACAACGTTCTAACCAGCTGAGCTACTGGCAAGGGCTCTGAGTTGATTTCTAGAGCTCTGACCCCATGGAGGGAGCCCATATGGATAAAATGTAATACCTGAAAAATTAAACACTATTTTGGGATAACTGAGAGCCCTCCCGGAAGACCTGTGGGGCTGCTCTTCCTCACTCTCCCCATCCCTGCCTTCGAATCACACTTAAGCCGTTATGTGCTTGTGCTTCTGATCTTCAAAGCTACTTCAGACACTTGAGATGGATCCTGGGAAGAAGGGAATTTTGGATTTACACACATTGGTGTTAACTCTTTCAAGTCCGTGGCTGCCATCTCCAAAGAGTTGGCGGTTATATAGCCGGAAGGGAATTTTCATTTTACAGATGGGGAAACTGAGGCTGGGGGGAGGTTAGTAGCAGGCCAGTGGGACACGGGTGCGGGTGGTGTCAAAGCAAATTCTTCACAGTGAAAACAGCCTCCCATGGAACCCCAGCTCAGCCAAACGAACATGGTGGGCGAGTTATTCCGAATCGGTTTGTTGGGCCTGGGAAAAAGCCCTAACCCTGTTCAGCCTCTGGATCCCGCTCGTGAAAAGGGATCTTAAGGCCTAATTTATTGAGAAGACCGGAAATAGCAGGTCCATCATGTAAAGCATCTGATACATGCTCTGGCTTCCTGATAAAGTATGGATTTGTTTTGGGGGTGTTGGGAAAGAGGGCACCAGCCTTGCTGGAGGATGACAGAAGCCAGGATAAGGTCACTGAGCACTGTGGCCCCCCGTCCCAGCCCGTAGGCCCCGCAGCCTCTGGTAAAATGAGGATGCCCTTGCCCAGTGACAGGGCCAGCGAGGCCCTGGGGGCGAGTGGCTGTGGGGTGAGGGGATCCTGCTGTGCACCCCCTCTGACCTTCCCTGCACGAGCCTGCTGACTGTGGAGTGACGTACTGACTAGACAGAGAGATGACTACATGTGGGTGGTCAGATGCTTGTGGGCTTATTCTTAGTATCGCATTTCGTGCAACAACATAAACTCTGAGGGACAAACAGAGCTGACCAGTAATGTGTTTATAATGGTTGTTGGAAGGGAGGTGACTTTTACTTGGGCATTCCAGGGGGTGACTGAGCCCGAGTTTACCCCTCCACTCACAGACTGCATGCTGGACACTGGGAGGTTGTGGGCAGCAAAAAACTGGGCACCAAGGTCTTGTAGGACCCGGGGAGGCAGGGGAGTCCAGGGCCAGAGGGCATTGGAAGCCATCGAGTCCACCAGCTGTCTGAGATTGAGGGCCTCCCCATTTTCTGCCAAGTTGTTACTCTGCCTCTGAAATGGGAACCTGGCCCCCCATCAGTACCTCCAGAGACGGGGACCTGGCCTCCACATCAGTACCTCCAGAGACGGGGACCTGGCCCCCCATCAGTACCTCCAGAGATGGGGACCCGGCCTCTTTCGCTGAGGCCCAGGGAACAGGTTGCAAGTCTTACCTGACTTGGACCCCAGAGTCTGGCACAGCATCAGGCTCCAGAAATGTCGATCCTGTCTGATGCTGTCTCAGGCTCTGAGGCTTAGTTCTGGGGTGACGAGAAAACTCATTCCCTGGCCTTGAGGATCTCAGAGTCTCGAGAGGAGGGGAGGAAGCGCAGGGTGACGAGGACATGGGATGGTGGGTATCATGAGGGGCCGTGCAAGTGTAGTAGCTGAGTGGGCACCACTGGGGAAGGCTGGCACAGGGGAGTGAGTGATTTCTCTGACCCAGACCATCTAGGAAGGGTTGGCTGGAGCCCCCACTCCTCTTCTTGGGGAAATCCAAAGTTTCCTCCTGTATTTCTTTGGGATTTAAGTTCCCATGGCAACCTCTAGCCCCAAACTCCTGATTCCACTAAATTCCACGGAATTCAAGTCATGGCTTATCTCCCTGCCCCACATCCCACTCATGTGTGTTGAACCTGACGTGGACCCCAGATTTCCCTCTGTTTCTGCAAGTGTAACTCAAACGGAAGGCATCCCTGCAGGTCTGGGAGAAGGGGCCGGGCATACATCACACAACCGCCCGCAGCCGCAGCTGAGGGCTCTCCCATACGCCTTTTGGCCACAGTCCCCAGGGCAGCTCTCCTGGGGAGATCCCCCAGGGTCCCCATTTGCCACCGTGCACGTGTGTGTGACTCCTGGTTTGGCTCTTCCGCTCTTCCTCCTCGCCTCCCTCACCCTGCCTCTCTGCTGGTCCCCAGATTCCACGTCCTGCCACCAGCTCCCTTGCAGCCTACCTGTACCTGTGCAGACCCACCCGTGCTCAGCAGGACGCAGGGCCTTTCACCGAGCGGGGCCTTTGCCCGTCCGTAGAGAGGCATTTGCACGCAGCAGGCTCCCCACTCCCGGATTCCTGCATTCCTCTGTGCGGCTGGAACCAGGCTCCCCATGTCCTTGCTCTGTCCCTCGGCTGCATTAACCTGTATGTCCCCTCCTTTCCTGGACGGAGCTCTGCGCCAGCCTCGAAGGGAAGTGCCGGGCCAGCATTTCTTTGTGTCGTTCCCAACTCATCTCTGATCCCTAAGGCAGTTGCTCCAAGTTCACGCTCACAGGTTCCTGTGGCCCCTGGCAGGCCATCAGGGCACAGAGGGATTTGTCTGAGCGGTGCCTAGGGTCAGGGGTCTCAAGCAGTTCTCTGGTGGCCAGACGTGGTGTTAAAGGAGCCGCATGGCTGAGGGCACTGCTTGAGCAGGCCTGTGGTTCGGGCTCCCCCTCTTTCCTGCTTCCTCAAGATGGCAGTCTCACCGGGGGTCGGAGGGAGCTTGGGAACTCTGCACTCCGGTGGTCCTGGGAGTCTGCCCTCCAGGCCTCGCAAACTGTCCGGGCATCTGGGCAGGGCTAGGGGCAGGTGAAGGCTCTGGTAGGGACAGGAAAGGATGCAGATGGCTGGCACGCTCCTCCTCCCTTTCCTCTGTCCTTCCCAGCCTTGAGGATGCATGCCAGTCCAGGGTCGCTTCTGCTTATTCCCAAGGACCAGGTGGGGGCTGGGAGAGCTGAAATCAGCAACGTGGCCACTGGTCCTCATTCCTTCCTTGTTTCCCAAAGGCAGAAGGAACCCAGAACCAAGGGAGGCAGTCAGGTGAGGGGGCTCCCGCCAGGCTCTGTTGCCAGCTCCCCTTTCTGGCCTGAAACTGAGGACTCTGGCTCACAGACCCTCTGCAGAGCCTCGACTGAGTTCTGTGACGGTGCTCAGCCCGTTCCTCCCTTCCTTATTCCTGTCTCAGTGTGGGTCCTCCTGCGCAAGCTCATGGGCTCGTCAGGGCCAAAGACGTTTCCCCAAGCTCAGTTCTGAGTCCATGCTGCCCGGGACGCCCCCCAGCACTTCCTCCAAAGGCTGGGCGTTACAGAGTGGGCTGCCGTCCCGGGGGCCCCCCGCGTGGCCCTGGCACGAGTGAGGAACTTTTCAGCGTAACAGGATGAGAATGTCCATCCAGCAGGGTGGATGGATTAAGAACTGGGATCAAATGAGTGCATTCATTTTTTCTTGCTGCGTAAGAAATTACCCCAGGTTTAGTGGCTTAAAACGAATGCTGTTTGTTTTTCTCACAGCCCTGCAGGTCAGAGGTCAGGCAGGCCAGCTGGGCTCGCAGCTTCAGTCCCGGAGGTTATTGGCCAGGCTGGGTTCTGTCCAGAGGCTGTGGGGAAGAATCTGCCTCCACACTCGTTCTCGTTGTTGGCTGAACCGTTCTCAGCAGCCATAGGCCCCAGGTCCCCATTTCCTTGCCGGCTGTGAGCCACCGGGCCGCCCTCCATCCTCAAAGACAGCAGTGCACCTGGAATTCTTCTCAGCTCCTGATTTCTCCTCCAGCTGGAGAAGACTCCCTGCTTTCGAAGGGCCGGCCCGACCAGCCCAGGCCCCCTCAGATAACCTCTGCCATGTCCCGCCGCTGCACTACCCAGGTGAGTCGTTGACCGAATGACCCACGATGGGACCCCCGGCCATGTCCAGAATCCTGCTCAGGTCAAGCGTCTGGCAGAGCGGCTGGCACATGCTAACTAGGGCTCAACCTCATCACGGAGCTGAAAGGATGGTCCTGCCACTCTCTGGCCTACTGTAAATCGCAGAGATGCCCCTGGGGCATGAGCCAGCATGGAGGTCACCGGACACCGGACAGGAGCACAGCTCCCGGGCATGGCCTGCCCAGATGAGGCAGCCTCAGTGTGACCACGAGGAAAAGGCCAGGAGCATTGTGGGAATGAAGGCCCTGGCATCACCCAGCCACTGACCCCGTACCAAGGCCAGCGAGAGATCGCCGGGGGACGGGCAGGTAGGGGGAGCAGGGTTTAAGTGGGGGTGGGGCAGCTGGAGCTTGTGGAGACGTTGAAAGGATGGGTGCAGTGTGAAGAAAGGTTTTGGAGGACAAGAGTGGACCCAGGAGACCAAGGGTGAGGTTAGTGCTTTAGTCTTGGTGATTGAACCAGGGTGTGTGGCAGGGTAGACACACTGCAGAACAAGAGTGATGGAGTTTGCTGAGGGACCGGCTGTGGGTTCTGCAGGAAGCGTGAACCGAGACAGAAGTGGGGAAGCACGTGGGAGGGAAACCGATGGGGTAGGGGGTGGACCATGTTTAGCCGGAGACGTGTAAGGAAAATGAGAGTGGGGGACCCTGGCTGGCAGACACACCTGTGGGTCAGAAGCCGGGGAGCAGTTCAGGGTCAGAGGCCACGATTCGGTAGCAGCCACCCTGGACGAGAACCACCTGGGAATTGTGTGAAAGGGACATTCTAGGGAGGCCCGGGTGTTTAAGTGCCACAGGCGACTTCTCCCCCCTGTCGTCTGAAAGCTTCACCCAGATTCAGCCCTTGTCCTTCAGACCCTGAGAGGCTACGATTTGCCCAGCATCACAGGCCACCTGAAGGCCTCCCACCCGTGTGGCCCTGCAGCTCATCCACTGCCCCTGGCCGCACCCCGCAGGTGCTCGGCCTGCTCTCATCACCGCATCCCTTGTCCCGCAGAAGGGCTCAGTGCCGCTCTGCTTAACGAGAGGAGGTTGCCTCTAAACCACAGGGAAGTGCGGGAGGGATCTGCAGAGGGAGAGTTCTGGAATCTTTGGGCTGTGTGGGCCTGAGCGGGGATCCCAGGGGTGGCAGGGCTGGCGTTGGCTCTGCAGAGAAATTCTGGTCGTGCTGACACAGTCGTTCCCTTCCCCGGGGGCAGGACCTGAAAGGAGCCATCAAACACGGGAATGATTTGGAAGTCCCGGATGACAGGTGCAGTTTCCGGCATTCAGGTGCCAAATGCCTGGCAAAGGGCCCTGATGAGCACCTACCGAGTGCAAAGAACGCTCACGTGAGGGGTTGTGACAGCCACAGAGGCCTAGAAACGTGGTCCCTGTCCTCCAGGGAAGGAGGACTGGTGGGAAAAGTGTGGCGGCCCAGCTCCCCCACTTTTTGGCTGCGTGCGTCCCTGAGTTGTTAGGGTTAATCCAGCTACTCTATCTGAAAGCAGTTAGCTGAGTGCCAGGCCCATCCATGACAGGTGCTCCAGAATGTTTATTTACCGTATTTTTGGGGCTATAAGACACATTCCCCCTCTCCAAATTTGGGAGGAATAATGGTTGTTAATGCTGCTGTTGAGTTCTGTTTACATTTATATTGGTGAGATATTATGTCATTTATGTTATTAAATATTTTACCCCATTTTTTGTTTCAATTTTTTTTTTCTATTTTCCTCCTCTAAAACCTGGGTGCGTCTTATGGTTGGAAAAACATGGTACTTCTTTCTCTCCTTCCCTGCTGGCAGCGACCATGGCTGGGGACAATGGCTGGGACTAGTACACCGCTGGTCGGACAGTCACCCAAGAACGAGGCTCCCCCTAAACAGCACCTGAGGCATCCATCCTCATGGACACTCAGGTGTCTTGAGAAGAATGATTCTTGCCTTTGTCTAGGCTCAGCCCTGGGATGCAAGGATACTGTTGAACTGACCAGCCCTAGAGCCTGTGACCCTGAACCTGGGGGACCTGAAGTTGACTTGGGTGTCAGGTGGGTCACTGCTCCCCATTCCAGTGAGAGAGGCTCCCACAGCATGACCCACCCCAACAGCAGCCACGAAGAAGTGTAAGGCCAACCACGCGTCACGGCCTTGGTCATTCCCCTGGGGACCCAGCCCCCCAGCCGCTGCCACGCGGCGTTCTGCCTCTGGCTTTGCCCCGCTCGGTTCCTCCCTGAGAGCCCCGCTCCCGGGTGTTATGTTGCCAGAGAGTGAGCCAATGAGGACATCATCTCCTCTGGAAACACTTTCCTCATCGGAAGTCTGGCCAGCAGCTGTCCTTGGGGCTTTCGTGGTGCCCTGTGACGGCGGTCTCCTCACTGCGTGGTTGCCGAGCCGTCCGGCTGGCACCACCCAGTGGCGTGCTGCTCCACTTTAGCCGCTGCCCCCTGCCTGGGCCTGCACGGGGCCCACGGTAGCTGCTCTGGGATTGTTTGTAGACACAACCCCCCCCCCCACCCTCGAACTTGACCTGCTGTAGTGGACGAAGAAGAAGGCAGGACATGGCAAAGTCATTGTGCTGGTGATTTAGAAGCCTGACGACGACGTTTACTTTTTCGTGATGGTTGGGCACAGTTCAGAAGAGAGCAAGCAGGAGAGTGACGGGCGCTCTCCACCGAGACGGTGCCTGCTCACGCTCGGCTCACTGCTTTCGGAGCCGACTCCTGTGACTTGTGCTGAGAGCTCCTCTCTGCCAGCGTTGAGACCCGTTACGTACACAACTCCGTAGACTTTCCCCGCACTTCTCATTATATCATAAGCATTTCCCTCGAGTTACTTGTTGTCAATGTTTTTTTCTAAACAGTTGCAAAATCTTCCCCGGAGCAGATGTGCCAGAGTTTACTTAGAGGATTCCTGACATCTGAAATAGAGGTTGTTTCCACATTTTCAGTGTTATAAGTAACACTGATGACACAACTTTGTACATAGTTGGTTGTGTGTTTAGGAACTCCAGGCCTACTCTGCGCTGAGCCTTGACCAGGCAGGAATGGCCACAGAGGGGTTTTGTTTGTCCCCTGCATGGCTGATTGCTTTTTAAAAAAATTTAAAGCAAGATTTCACATATAAATTCTACCTTATAGCTTCTTCCGAGGAGCCAGAAGACTAGGTGACCTGGAGTCACATCCTGCCTGTCACCATCTGCTGAAGCCCTTCAGGTGGGGCAGGAGCCCTGCCTTTCACCCCGCCCCCTCCTCTCTCTCTGTCCCCTCCACCCAGAGGCCATGTAGGTGGCCACAGACATTTCCCACTGCATCCACGCTGGTGTTTTTTCCTAGTAAGAGCGGCAAGATATTTCTCACAGTTACACTTCTTTCACAAGTGGGGAATGAAGGGCCGACTGGGAGGACTTGGGTTTCATAAGACACAGGACAGAATATTTTTCTTGATGGTGCTGAAGAATATTCCTAACACCTAATAGGGCAATTGAGTGTCTTTGCAGAGAGAATGCCCCTACAATGAGCACTTCATGAAAGTTGAAGCTAGCTTTACAGGCGCTCCTGCCTTGGCCTGCTTCACGCCCTACACAACCCTGTCGGGTTGCCGTTCACATTTCTGTGTCCCTTCCATGGGAGGCTGGACCAACCAGCAGACTCTTTCCAGCCAGTAAGAGGCATCGGGTGCAGAAAAGTCTTGAACAAGGAGGAAACGTGTATCGCCCATAACTCGCAGTCTGGAGGCGGGCTGGCTTCAAGCAGAGTGCAAGCAACCTCCGAGGCTCTCATCATGGACCCAAGTTCTGTCCTGTCTCTCTACTCAGCACTGATGTCTCCTGAAGCTGGCCCATCTCGCGATGGCAGGATGGAGGCCTGTGATGACTGGGACAATACGCACCCCCCAGGAGAAGGCAGAGAGACCTCTCTCCCAGACGGATGAATCTTCCTTCAGTGTAATTGGTCAGCTTAGAACACATGCCCACTCCTGGCCGGGTAACAGCCACAAGGGAAGGCTGCGCCCTGATTAATTGCAGGATCTTGGGGCATCAACCTCATGTCCACCACAGATGGCTTCCTTGAGCCCTCGGACCTGCTCGTCCTCATTCTTGGCTTTGCTTTGTGTTTGTGGAGATGCAGACCCAGCTCTTCCCGAGTCGAGTCCCATCACACCCCAGCGGAAGCCAGTCCTTCCCAAGCCATGCATTTGGCCACTGTGCCTGCACCAGCAACCCCGTGCCCCCAAACCAGACAGGCTGTTTCTTTCTCAGCACCACCATGCACTTCACCTGTCGGTTTAGGACTTCACGTTATTTCTCAACAATGCCATGCTTCAAAATGAAAATGTTTCTCGAGCCTCCGCATGACCCCAGGAGACCAGATGGTGAAGACAGCGCCAGAGAGGCTTGTGGACCAGCAAACATTTCTGTAAACGGGAGTACCGGCTATTTTTCCCGTCCGACTCCCGGTTTCCTCTAGGCAGCTACTCTGTCTGCTGGCACCACCTGCAACGGGGCTGCCCCTGTGCAGGAGAGCTCGTGTCTACTCGGGAACCCGGCTGTGGCATGCCGTGGGGGCCGGCCTCCCCGGAGTTCAGCATCCACGCCTTGTACAGTTGATGGCTGTGGGTGGGGAGGTTTTCCAGCTAATAAACCGGTCATGTAGCTCTTAGCTATCAGATCTCGAAGCCTGGGCCAGGGCCAGCTATGGTCCAGGAAGCTCACGTCCCTGGAGTGATTAGGGTATTTCGGCTGCCTTCTCAGTGCTAATGCAATCAAGCCTCTGCCGCCATTACCCCGGACGGACGGGGCCGGGGTTTCTCTGGGGATCTCTCCAAATGCACATTAGGCACACCGCCAGCATCGCGTCGGCATCCACACGCGAACCTCTTGAAAGATGCTTCTTCGCATTCAGTGGAGGGTGAGATCACAGAGTGCTGGAACTGGGGTGGGGAAGCCGGGCATCTGTCAGTTTAATCCTTGCAGTGCCTGCAGGACAATGAGGATGATTCTTGCTTGGCTTTCAATGCCATCTTCCTCCCAAGGACATGATAAAAGCCAACGACTAGAACTCCAGCCCTCGTTTCTCCTCCAGCCACATCCCTCTCACGCACGCAAGGTCGCTTATTTGGAGATGTCAGGGTCGCGGCTGGAGTTTACCGGCAAACTAGCAAAGCCTACTTTCCAAACTACCATTCCTACTCTAACCCGCTTAGGAACCGGGCTTAGAGACTGAGGGTCGAATACTTCGGTTCCGCGTCCCTGTCCTTCCACTTACCAGGTATGGCAGCGTCACCAGTCACAGGGCTGGCGCCCTGCCCAAGGGTGCCGGTCCCGGGGGTGAGCGGAACTAAAGGCCGGGCTGCTTTCTCTTCCCTGAGCTGTGCCGTCCAGGTGGGCCCATCTGCCTGGAGGAAGCTCTGTTCTTTTTACTTTTTTCGCCTATTTTTACCATTCAATTATTTTATTCCATATACAAATTTCATTGTCATCTTCATATTGTTCAAGCATACTATATATGCAATTATTTTAAAAGCCGAGGTGAAGTTCACACGCAGTGATGCGCACAGATCCAGAATGTCCAACCCGATGGGCGTTCACAAATGTGTGCGTCCGCAGGATCAGCTCCCACCGGGAAGAGGAGTGTGCTCACACCCACGCAGCTCCCCTCCCTCTCCACGGCAACCGCTGGTCTGATTCATGTCGCCGTGGGACTCGAAGGTTTGGCCTGTCCTCACGCGTCACACAGAAGGAACCCGATGTGGCGTTTTGTGTGTGGGTTCTGCTGCTCGGCGTCCTGTTTCCGGGGGCCACCCGCGTGGTCGAGTACGTCGGCGGGGGTGTTCTCTGGGGCTGAGCAGTGTTCCGTTGTGAGGATATGCCACGATTATTTACCCGCTCGCCTGACGATAGACGCCTGGGTTGTTTCCACTTGGGGAATGTCTTAACTAAATCCACCGTAGGCGTTCTTGCACAGGGACTTTTGTGGGCATATCCATTCATTGTTTTCCTGGGCAAAAATCTGGAAGCAGAATTCACCGTCATATGGGAAGTGTATGTGGAACTTTGTAAGGAATGATACCACTGGTTACGGTAATGGTTTACACTGTGTGGGTGTGTAAAGAAAACGTGTGCACGGGGTAATTGTGAGCAATCCCGTCGCTCCACATGGTCACCAACATTTGGTGTTACTGCATTTGTAAACTTTTAGCTCTTCAAGTGGTGGGAGGTGATATCTCACTGCGGTTTATGTTTTTTGGACTATGAGACGCACTCCCCCCCCCAAATTTGGGAGGAATAATGGTTGTTAATGCTGCTGTTGAGTTCTGTTTACATTTACGTTGGTGAAATAGTATGTTATTTATGTTATTAAATATTTTACCACATTTTTTTGCTTCAAATTTTTTCCCCCTATTTTCCTCCTCTAAAACCTGGGCACGTCTTATGGTCTGAAAACATGGTAATTTGTGTTTCCCCGCTGGCTAATAACGTTGTGTGCTCTGTCCTGTGTTTCCTAGCCATTTGTCTATCTTCTTTTGGAATTCTCTGTGTAAATCTTTTGCCCAATTTTTATTATGTTGTGTCTCTTTTTGTTATTGAAGTGTAGGGATTTAAAGCTATATATGGAATACCAGCCCATCTTCAGATATATGTTTTGTAAATAGTTCCCCTCAGTCTTTGGGTTGCTTACTCATGTTTTAAAAATAATACCATTTGCTGAGCAGAAGGTTTTGGTTGGGGCAAATGCAATTTGTTTTTCTTGTAGCTTATTATTTTCTGTCGTGTACAGGCAACTTTTAGAAGATATTTCCCTAGGTATGGTTTAAAATTTTTTTTTATTTTAGCCTTATGGTTAGGCACACAAGTCATCTTGAAATGATTTACTTACCGATGTGTCCTTGGGATACAAATTTGCTTTCTCCCCAAGTTGTTACCCTGCTGTTCCACAGTTTGTTGAGTTTTCCTCCTTGAACTGCTTTGGCGCCTTATAAAAATCAAATAACGTACGTAAGTATGGATTTATTCCTGGACTCTATACTCTGTTCCATCGCATTATTTCTCGGCCTTTTGTCTGGGCCAGACTCTCTGGATAGATGTTGCCTCACGGTCAGTTTTGATGTTGGAAGCCAGAGAGTGTAATTCTTCAACATTCTTTTTTTTCAAAATTACTCTGGATGCTCTAGATTCTTGGTCTTCCCACTCAAATTTCAGAAGTACATCGTCAATTTTTGAGAAAAAAAAATCTGCTCATAATTGATTTGATTGGGATTGCATTAAATCCATTCCTCAGTTTGAAGAGGATTGACATCTGTAACACACGGAGTCTTCAAATCCATAAACACAGTAGAGCTCTCTGTTGATTCAGATTTTCTTTCACTTCTCTCAGCAACATTTTTGAGTTTTCAGTATATGGGTCTTGCATATCTTAAAAAAATTTATTACTAAGAATTTAACAGTTTTTGATATTTTCTAAATGTATTGCTTTTCCAAATTTAAATTTTAAATGGTTTGTTCTAACATATAAAATATGATTGATTTTTGTATGTTAACCTTATATTTTGTGACCTCACAAAATTCACTTATTAGTTCTAGTGGTTGTTTTGTAGCTTGCTTAGCATTTTTAATAGAAATGATCTTGTTATCTACAAGAGTTTTATTTCCTCCTTTCCTACCTCTGTGCCTTCGGTTTCTTTACCTACCCGTTGCGTAGCTAGAGCCTCCAGGACGATACCTGATAGAAGAGAGGAGAGCAAGTACCCTTGCCTTGCTTCTAGTCTTAGAAGAATAACATCAAATATTTCACCATTCAGTGTAATGCTAGCTGCAGTTTTTTTCATAAATGTCCTTTCCTTCCATTTCTACTTTTCCAAGTCTTTTATTGTAAATGGGTGTTGAGTTTCATCAAATGCTTTGTTCTGTATGTGAAATTATCATTTGTTTTCCCTGTTCGTCATGTTAATATGACAATTTACATTGATTGATTTTCTTAAGTCAGCGTTTCATTCCTGCAATAAAACCTATTTAGTCATGGTGCATTACTCTTCTTACATAATACAGGATTTAGCATGATAATATTTTGTTAAGATTTTGGTGTTTCTATTCACAGGAGATGCTTATCTGTAATTTCTTTTTATGTTGTATCAGTCCGGTTTTGATTTTAGGGTTTTGCTGGCTGGTTAGATCTGCAGAATAACCCTTCTTTCGTTCTGGAGCTTGATAGTTTATATTTACTCTTTTTTCTTGACCAGTCTAGCTAAGTGTTTATCATTTTTTCTTTTATCTTTTCAAAGGACCAACTTGGATTTGTTCATTTTCCCTGTTGCATATCTGTTTCTATTTTATTAGTTTCTGCTTTTATCTTTATTATTTTCTTCCATTTACTTTGATTTTACTTTGCTCTTCATTCTAATTTCTTACTGTAGGAGCTTATAAATTAATTTTAGACTTCTTCTTTGCTAATATAACCACCTAAAGCTATACATTTTCTCCTAAATACTAACTTAGCTGCATCGCACAATTTTTCTTCATATTTTTAGTGTTTTCTAATTTTCCTTGTGATTTCTTCTTTGACCCACAGATTATTAGCAGTTTGTTGTTTGATGTCCAAAATTTGTTGATTCTCTAGATATATTTACATCATTGACTTCCAACTTAATTCCATTTACTTCCACTCCTCATAATTTAAATCTTTGTAAATTTATTGAGTCTTAGTTTATGACCCAGAAGTATTGTTGGTGGAAATTGTGTTCTTCCATGGGATCATGAGAAAAGCATTTCACGGACCCACATGTGGGAGACTGTGGTGTGGCAAGATTGGTTCGGGTGGAAATCTGCCCCTGGGTTTCCAGGGCCCCATCTCTGTCCGTCCCGCCGTGGGAAAGTCCACCGTGTCTGCAGCAAGGCCGTAGTAAAGGCCATTGTCCAGAGTTCCCGTGCCGTGTAAAGGCCTAGGCCCACCCAGCTAGCTTAGCTTGTGTTCCTGGCTGCAGTTCAATGCTGTGCGGCAGTGTCCAGGGCCCACCTGGAGCCCGGGGCCACATGGTTATGAAGAGAGAACGCTCGGGTACACGGGACAAGCTCTCCAGCGAGAGAGAAAGTGCACGAACAAATGGGTGAGCGTGGGTCATGGTGTGAGAGAGCGCTCCGCTTCGTTCCCCTGAGGTTACAATCAGGAGCTTTTTCAAAATGACCCATCAACTGCCCAGGCTTTCACAGGCTTCTGCTAGGATGACCCCCTGACCAATGATCTCTTTCCCAGGTTAGGCTGTGTAGTCAAGCACCTGAGTCATTTGGACTTCTGTTGTGCCTGTCCTTACCTGCCTCTTCTTTGTCCTATCCCTTCCCCCAGTGATCTGCAGGGAACAGACAGGTGATTCCCTGGGGGCGGGGTGGGGGGGGAGCTGCAGTTTCCTGGTTAAACAGACAAATGCACCCTGGTCCATTATGCTCAACAGTGTCCAGTTTCCTTTGCTTCCTTTCTTATTAATAATTAGCTAACTATCTATGGGAACAGAATCTGGTCCATTTTGGTAAACATACTCGTACAATGTGCACTTGAAATAAAGACAGATTGTTCGGTTGTTGAGTGTAGTCATTGACAGTGTCGCTCAGAGTATCTCTTAGCCAACTTTGGGTCGATTTGTTGTATCAGTTGTCGAGGGAGGGGTAGTAAGCCTTTTTTAGATTGGAGCCAGAGTTCCTTTCCCAAAACGCCCTTTAAATTACCTGCTGTTTTCTTTAAAAACTAGCAAGGGGTGCCCGGCACATGCAGGACAAGACCAAACCCCACAGTGTGGCTTTCCAGGCCCTCCGGGACCCAGCCCTGCCTGCTTCTCCAGCTTCACCTGCGTCCGCAGCCTCACCTTCCACCGAGCTGTGTTGTCCAAGCGTCTCTGTGCCAAGAAATGAGCACACGGCAGGGCAGGGCCATGTCCGAGCACAGGACTTCTCCTCTCAGCCACCCTCCAAGCCTGACAAGCCTCACCCCAGGGGTTCCAACAGCTCCGTCCTGCTGGCACTTCAAACATGCCCCGTTGGGCACAGCGACTGAAGAATGTCACTCATCACAGTTTTCAGCAGGCCCCAACCAGGCTTCTGACGGGTCACCCGTGGGTGCCTGGCTATTTCTCAGATTGAAAGAGGTGGTGACAAGAAAGCAATGTAACACCACGATATCACATAGAACATGGGCGACTCTCTGGTTTCTGAACAGGAATTAGAGATTATGTTCGGGTAAGTGATACGCGTTATATCACAAGTAAGATGATACAACAGCATCCGCCGACTTGAAGACTAGGAATTAAGTGGCCATCACAGTTAAGTTGATTTATACTGGTATCGCCAAACTTTTGAGTTATTCTTCTAGGGCCTCCAGCCTCCAGCCCTCAGGCACTTGCTCAGGCAGCTCCTTCAGGGCAGAATGCCATTTCCCCCCTCTGTTGCCTTTTGGAAATGAGCTCATTGTTCAAACCCATGGCTCAATGCCTTCTCCTCCACAGAGCCCTCCTTGATTTCCTTCTCAGGGTTGCTTCCCCCATTTCCATCACTTTCCCATGAGAGTTTGCTCACATCCTCTTTTACCGTAATGATGGGAATAAATAGAGTCCTGGAGTCAGACGCTGGTTTGTATCGGGGTCTGCCAAGTTGGCTTTCGGAGGTTAAGCTCCTCAGTTAACCCTTTTAAGCCTCTGTTTTCGCCTCTGTGGAGTCAGTAAGGGAAACCACCTCCAACGCTGGGGTGGGAATGAGATGAGGTGACAGGTGTGAAGCATTGCAGCACTCGGTGGTAGGCCCTCAGCTGATGTCAGTGGCTGTGAGATATGAGGGCATGATGATCATGATAACTTGGTTAATTCCATCTCAAATCACAGGCTTCCTTTCCCCTGTCTCCCCTTCTTGACTAGAACCTCCCGGGAGAAGGAGATATATCTAATTTCTGTCCCAAACATCTATTACGCGCCTGGACCATAGCGAGAACTCAGTAAATGTCTCATAAAATGCAAAATGAGATGAACCAGACCCTAAAACTGAAACACGAAAGCATATTCCTATTTCAACATTGTTAAGGCCAACGATTTCTGGAGTCAACCAGAAGGGCAAGCATTCTATCAAAATAGATATATATTTTCAGATTTATCGAATGTGTTGGACTGAGCAGCTACATGCCAAGGGACTCGCGGGGCCAGACTTCTGCCTGCACCTTTAGGTTCTCCTGGGCCCTTTGTCCTTGCCGAGTTCCTGTAGTTGTACATTACAGGATGCAGGGTGGGGTGGCCTGGAAGTTTTTAACCCTGCCTGGGAAGCTGGCTTTGGCCCGATTGTTAAACTCTTTCCCCCTCCAAACTCTGAAGGGGGACTGAACAGGGAAGGGACCAAGGGATGGGCCAAGGCCAGTCTCACACACCACCTGTTCATGTCTGGGCCCTCAGGGGGCTGGCTGGCCGGCCGGCGTTTTCCCATCCTTGGCTCACGTACACAGAAGTGTTTGTTTTGCAACGTCCAGGGGAGCTGCAGACCTGGAACAATGGTGAGTGATTTATTTGGCGAGGTGTATTTGCGTCCCGAAGTGTTGCTAAGCGTATAAAATAGCTGTCCTCCCCCGTCAGCCCCAGCCAGTGGTTTCTGGGTACATCCAGGAGGATCCCACTCAGTTTCGGTGACTTTCAAGGTGCTGTTTTATCTTTCCCCTCAATCGCCCCAGCCCTGGGACAATTGTCACTGTGCCTCTTCATCGTGTAGCTGTGGGTGGTCAACATTATTAAAGTCTGAAACTCCATAGACTAAAATTTTTAAAGATTAATCACAAACGAGTCCTAATTCATTCTGCATTAGATCATATTTCTCCATGTTCTGGTCCACCATGTGGATGTCACATGTGACATCTAAACTGGCAAGATGTCCTACCTGAGTAGACCACGGGGCATGGGTTCATCTTTGGCAAGGACTCTTTTACTGCCCGGTGGCAAAGCATGGCTCCGCATTCCCACACGATCCCCTGCCTTTCTAGGCTGCACCAAGGCTGTGAAACAATTGTGAACTAAACGAACTCTTCCTTGGGAAGATGAGCTTTTGGGAAAAGTCCAAAGAGTCGTGAAGTACTTGTTCCTGTGGAATGAATGGGACGCGGACCAGGACCTGACTGATACTACGTCAGGCTGTGGAATATATTGTGTGTGTGTTTTAACACAAACTCGTTCATAACTTCTGTGCTCTTTTGTGGCTTTGTCTCTGCGGTTACAATGTGTGACAAGCACCCACTCATGTCCTTAACTAGTTTTCTCACCATCATTTATTTCAGATTATTTCACTGAATGATTGTTCCATAATTTATCCAAAATATTATTATGCAATGTTTGCCATAACCATATTATTGTATGAGTCATTAATTTATTTGCCAAATGTTCGCTAAGCATCAACCACATTCCAGCCTTCTGTGGATACGTAAGGCACATTCCTGGCCCCTTGAAAGCTCCCGGTCTGGGGAGGAGATCTTTGTGATCGGCGGTGCCAGAGCAAGAAGACTTCTGCCCACAGGCATTTTGGGCAGGGCCTGGGCCGCAGGCTCAGCCTCCTCCAGGGGGTGAGGACTCTCCCTAAAGCCTGCATCCCCTCAGCCCACAACGCTCAGAGCTGGACCTGCACCTGCTGGAACCGGAAGGCTCGCATCCAGCCAGCGCCGGTAGCCTCCTCCTCTTTGCTCCCCCCTGCGAGGGTAGGAGCCCTCAGCTCCTGGGCAGCTCGCTCAGTCTCAGCTGCTAGGCTCTGGACACCTCAGTGTGCAGGCCAGCAGTGCGTGCCAGGAGCGGGGCTTGAGCAGTGGTGTGCTGGGCAACATTGAACATCAGCTCTCCAAAAAGCAGGCATCATTTATCATAAATGTCATTGGTGTAAAGGATTTGTGTTTAGGACACAATGTACAAATAGTTAGAACTGTCTGAGGAACAAAAGGGCAGTCAGACACAGGTACTTCTCACGGTCCCTTTGTTGGCACACTGAGGTTTTCACACTCAAGGCGATTCGCCACGGTTAGAGGGGAGACGGGTCTGCCTTCCCTTTGTGAGGCCAGAGAAGGTGGGAGGAGAGAGGACAGGGGTGGGGGACCAGCAGCAACCAGAGCCCCTGGTGCTCCGGGTGGCAGAAATCTCTCCTTTCCATGAGGGACCTGTGCATACGTGTGTGTAAATGTAAATGTGATTTGTGAAATTTTAGATCCTGTAACCTGCCCTTTGCCCCCCATAACGAAGCTTAAACATTGTTTTGTGTGATCGCATTTCCTCTTCTATTTATACTGCAGAATGTTCCATTGTATGGCGGTTCTCTGATTTAATCAATTCCTATTGATGGGCATCAGGGCAGTTTCTAATGCTTTGCCATTATAGACACTGCGGTGGTTTTCAACAAAGCAAAACGTAGCAGAGAGAAACACAAACCTGCTATAGTGCCCTTCCCCCAAGACTCACAATGGTGGGTGCCCACTGGGTCCAAGCTGTGCAGGGAGCTCCCCCACTGCAGGACAGGCTGTCACCTCCACCACAGCCGACGCAGCGGACTCTCGGAGACTCAGCAGCTTCCCTGCAGTCGCACCGAGCAGTGGGAGAACAGCCAGGGTGGGAACGCCAGGCTGCCTGACTCCAGAGCCCCAGAGGCCCCCAATGGCGGAATCTGCCAGGACGAGTGTGTTAATCCCATTTTGATGTTTTGCCTATTTTATGATGCATCGACATCTTGGGGCCTTGTGGTCTTGGGGAGGGATGGTCCCTTTCAACTAATTCCAGAGATGGCGAACAACTTGCCTGGGAGTCCAGAGCCCACCCCTCCCCCGCACCCACCTCCTTTATCAAACTCTCACAGACCAGGTAGATGTTCCCCCTGCCCTAAGTCACCGCAGGGACAGACAGTGGGAACCAGAGACCTCCCTAGGGTCCAGAGCCTGCCGAAACTGGCCAAACCATTCAATCCTAAATGTACTCAGTGTACCCGCCAAGCCTCACTCCCCACCCCCATCCACAAAAGCCACGAGGAAGACCTTGGCCTCCGCCTGCCCTGCTCCTCTCTCCCCTGGTGCTTCCCCAGGAGGCCCCCTGCCATGGCCTGCCCTGTCCTCGGGAGGACTGTGGTTGTCTCCATGTCTGTCATCTCACCCTTCCCGATTAAAACAAAATCTTGGGTACCTTTTAAAACAGTGAGGAGGCCAACCAGGCTCAGACGGGGAGCGTGGACTGCCCCGCCTTAGTTGTTCCTTCTGGGACCTCCGCCTGCTCCACCCACCCTGCGACATCCGCCCGCTTTTCTCTGCGCGTCTGCTAGGCTCCTCTGCCAGGGCCTGGTGAGCTCCCCCAAGTCTGCCAAAGTCTAGACTATGGTGCTTTGAGCGACATTTACTCAAGTTCCAAAACACTGCTTCTGGGTGTCCAGGAATGCTTACACCTTCGGTGCTCACTTCCCACTGCAGAGCTTTACACAAAAGCTTCAGATAAGAAGAACAATGGCGACAGTTTCCCAGGAGGAAAGGAGCGTGAGTGGCCGCGGTGTCTGGACGCCCAGAAGAGCTGACTTCAGCTGCAAGGGAAGCATCCGTGTTTCCGGAAGTTGACTTAGCCCTCCCAGACATCTTCCTTTCCCAGCTTTCAGACGGTGCAGGATCTCCTAAATTAAAATGTCAAAGGGCTTCCAAGAAGCTTTATCTGGAAGTCAAAATCCTCTCTGAAATTCTTTGTGTGAAGCCTAGAGGGGAAAACAATGTGTCAGGGACAAGATAGAAATGGACATCCCAGACCAAAGAGATTCGGGATTTTTCCTCAAGCAGAGAACTGGAGCGTGTCCTCAGCCGAGCTTCAAAAACCCTTCGCTGAGGCTCAGGAGGAGATGGATGTTCTTGGAGCTGCTGGGAAGTGGGAAGAACCTGTGCGTTTGTGAGTAGTGAGGCAGGTGCCAGGCTGGGTTCTTCCCGAGACCACAGTGTGCCCAGCTGGGGCACTCAGTAGGGTGACCTGGGGGAGGATCGACAGGGACTCTTGCAGGCAACGAGCACATGGCACTCACAGGGGACCCGTGTTGGCTGTGTTTCTTTGAGGTGGTCCACCAACAGGTTCTTGAAACTGGAATGAGACAGCACTGGGACAGACGAGAGAGTCAAGGAAGCAGGACCCGGGGCGGGGGTGGTCAGAGGGGACAAAGAGAGAGACAGTGCGGCTGGACGAAAGGGCTTAGTCACCCGTGTGCATCAAAGCCCAGTCAAATTCGAACAGGAGTTTTCAGCAAAGACAGTAGAGGTTTATCGGTTGAGGGAATGGCACTAAGCCCAGCGTCACAGGTGAGCCGGTGCGGAATGTCCTGGCTTTCTGATGGCTTCCAGCGGCTGGGCCATAGAGGGGAACATCTTTTATCATGGTGGCCAGAGGAGCTGGGGTCACGGGCTCAGCCGATTGGCTGGGACCAGGGCAGGAGTAGCCACTGTGTCGGGTCCAGAGGTCAGCCATGGGTGGCGTTGTTCTGTCTGCTTTCACCAGGGCGTGCGCCGTAGGGGACCTGGGGCTGAAACACAGCTGAAGTGACGATGTCATCAGTAGCTCAGCGGAATCTCTGTCCCTGTGGTCTACGGACCTGAGGCTTTGTTCTTACAACAGTGTGAAATGGACCAGAATCTGATGTCCTGGCAGTTTAATGATTAAGGAAGGGAGTGAATGGACAGAAAGGAGAAAGGGTCATGCTAAAGAAGTGGACTTCCTGCTTGATTTCAAGGGGGGTCAGGTCGGCAGTGCGGTGGCCTGGTGGACTTGCCCCAGCAGCAACCAACCCAAAGAGTCTTGTGAGCTGTAAGGACCTGGGGTCAGGGGAGCTGAATGGGGTGAAAGGTCTGTTCCTGACCCCTCCGCGCTCCGTTCGCTCCTGTGGATTTGGTGGGTTGGAAGACAGGACTCAAAGCCAATGAGAAGCTCCATCAGCTCCATGCGTTCTTCTGGACACCATGTGTGCTGAACTCGTCTGCCCCCAAATTCCTCAATTCCCTTCATTTTCACTGGTTTAAGGCAACCCCCCGACCTAAATTTGAAATGAATGGCCTTGCTCAGGGTCGCCCAATGGGTCACTACCCAATTCCAGCTCAGCCCCCATCCCTATGAAGTCCCCTGCCACCCGCCTAACATTTGCCTTCTAAAGAAGGGCTGAAAAGAGCCCCTTCTCGTAGTTCTCCAGGAAAATGTGTTGACAATAAATGTGCAGAAGGGTTCCTTCCTTTGGAAACCAAACCAGGGTGTGATGCATTCCGGCACATACAGGTCTGCCGGTGAGACAAAGCCAGGGACGGTGACTTCTGAGCCCCACTGCAGGCCACAGGAAACCTGGACAGCAGCCTCTGCCAACCTTTGAAGTGTCTGCTTCCTCAAAGCTCCAGCCCCCAGGGCTGTGGTTCCCACTCCCACCTCTGGGAAGCCGAACGGCTTTGCAGGAGAATGTCTCCCTATATGGTACGTGTTTTCCTCCACTCCCAGCTGGTTCCCAAAATAGGTGCTTGGGAAGCAGCTCTCATTTACTTACCGAGGGAAGGGCGTTTTCTAGAAAGTACCAAATATTCTGGGATGAAACTGGGGAAGGGGAGAGCAGAGTGACAGTCAGATCTCTGGGGTTGGTCATTAAGGGCGGGACATTACGCCCAGCGTTGTGGCCTCCGAGTCCATTAACCAGGTGTGAGGGAGGCAAGGGGCTGGACCATGACTGGTTTCTGAAGAGTGGCTTGAGGTAGTTGCAGAGGTTTTTTCCTGTCCTGAAGAGATAGATCCTGGAATCGTTTCTTCCTTTTTTCCTTCTTTAATTTTCTAAAGATTTTATTTATTTATTTTCAGAGAGAGAGAGGAACAGAGGGAGAGAAACATCCATGGGTGGTTGCCTCTCGAGCGCCCCCTACTGGGAACCTGGCCTGCAATCCAGGCGCGGGGGGGGGGGCGGGGGGGCACCCAAGATGAGCACAAGCTTTCCAGATGAGTCCCATGATTGGGCAAGTGTGGGGGCCACCACCACTCCACTGACTTTGGTAAGGACGACAACTCATTCACATGTAGGCGTGCAGCAGTCAATAACTGATCCTCACAGGTAAGGCACTTTGTAGACAGAAGCTCCTGGCTCTACCGTTTCCCACTGAGCCACTTCCGCCCTTGGTCAATATCCATGAGCAGCTTTCCTGGACTTCTGTTTCTGGTCCCGCCCACTCCCTGCGCTGACCGGGCTGCTCAGCGTCCACCCACCGGCCCCGGGGCCGTTCTGTGAGCGTGGTCTGCCATGACCCTGCCGGTCCCATCGCGGGATCTCAGGCACGGTGGGCTGCCTGCTGGCGTTCAACCCCACGTGTCCTTTTGGG
This sequence comes from Anoura caudifer, assembly GCA_004027475.1. Taxonomy (NCBI): domain Eukaryota; kingdom Metazoa; phylum Chordata; class Mammalia; order Chiroptera; family Phyllostomidae; genus Anoura; species Anoura caudifer. The sequence goes on along the minus strand of PVKU01002168.1, from coordinate 218,159 downwards.
AAGCTCCATTCCAGACTGGCTCGCTTGGGCAACGATCAGATAATGCTTCTAAATGGGGGAACTTCCATGTGTCGTCCTGCCCGAATCTTGAGACTGGAGGCAGGAAGTGGTGATGTAGTTAGGAGGCTTGCTCCCTCCCTGGGCCCTGTCCCTGGCTGTGGCCACTCACATTGTAGCCACCTCCATGGACACACTCTGGTATCCCAAACAGCTCTTGGTAAATAGACTGCTTGGTGTATTTATGTTTCTCTTTTTTTCTGAAGGATGAGAAAATATGGGACCAAAGGGAATATTTGGGGTGGGGCGTAGTTCTCAGCCCCCGATGCTGCCTAAAGGAAGTACAGTCTTTTCTGTTGAGGTATCAGGAAATAATCTGCCCCGTTCTAAATCATTTCAGAAATATTTACTATTCATAAACTTCCTGTTCCTTCTGTCTCCAACCTGTTGATTCTGTAAGATTACAGAAATGGAATAATGGTTTCCATGGCCTAAAATACTGTAAGATTCTTCAAACAATAGACCACATTTTGTCGTGGAAATGGTTTGGAATCAGAGCCTGGGAGCCTCGTCGTTTACTGGCCTTAGAAAAGTTACTTAACTTCTCTGAACCAAAGTTTTGTATTCTTTTTACACAAAAAAGAGATAATAGTTGGAGTAGATTGCAGAAGTGGTCACCACCCCCACGCCTCCCCCAATTATCACCTTTTGCAATGTGCCTTGCAGGACCTCCCACCAAGAAGTGGTACCTATGTCCCATCTCTCCGGATCTGGGTGGGTCTTTCAATTTCCTTTGGCCAACACAAATGATGGGTGCTAGTTTCAAGTCTAGGCTCCAGAAGCCTTGCACTGCTCTGCTCTCTCTTGGAACCCTGCTCAGCACCATGTGAGAAATGGAATGGCCCCCTGGAGGGTGAGAGACCTACGGAGCAGAAATGAGCTAGTGGAGGTCCTGTGAGATCAACCAGCCTCCAGCCTCCTCAGCAGCTGAGTACAGAGCCATCAGGGAACCCCGCTCTGGCTAGAAGAATCTCCCTGCTGAGCCCAGCCCAGACTGTCTACCTGCAGAATGGTGAGCTAAATAAGTGGCTATTTTTTGTAGCCACTGGTGTTGGGGTGATTCATTATGCCACGACCTGGACATGTTGGGCTGTCCCGTCTTGTGCATTTGCAGCCTAACACTCATCAAAGGACTTTGAGGACCCCGAACACAGACTTATGCTCACCCTTCAGCTCAGGGCCCCCCTCTCTGATGCTCTGCCCCAGAGATTCCAACCACTTCACTTCTCTGACGGCCAATGTGGCCTCCTCAGATCAGAGGATCTACATGGTCTGGACCTGAGCTTGCGATGTCACAGTGGGAATTGCCCCATGGAGGGGGCAGGGTTATGATGAGCGCATCCCGTGAGTCTCCCTTCTCTGGGGCCAGCACTCTTGCATGGTTGGAGAACAGTGCTTCGTGGGTTTTGTCCAGTTTTCTGGTTGTTTATGGTGGGAGGATTAGTTGGGTAGACTCACTCCAGCGTCGCCAGAAAGCAAAATCTATCTTTAAACTGTAAACTTTTTTTGATCATAAATATTTAAAAATGTTTTCATGCCCAGATCATGATTGTTTTGATTTGAGGTAGCATGTTTTATTAAACTATTCTTGTAGTGCATATTCAGGCTATTTTCAGGAATCAGCCATCACAGATGACACAGAGTATGTTTGGGCCAGTAGCCTTTTGCTTTTGGGTCTGTCTGTGGCATAAATTTCTCAAAGTGAAATGACCGAGTCAAAGGCTGTGAGCAGGTTCACCGCGCTCTCTGGAACACTCCTATCAATATCGCTGCTGTTCTAGCGTCAAGAGGAGTTTTATTTTAATTTGAGTCTATTTTATGTTGATTTCTAGTGAAAATAGACATTATTTACTTCACTCTTTGCTATGTTTCTTGAGACTGTAAGTTTGACTGTACAGGCAGCAGACACCAAGACTTCGTTTTTTTCTTTTCCACGCCCACCTTGTTTAATTTCTGCCTGTTTTTGTGATGTCCCCTGTTAGTAAATGCCATGCATTCTTCTAACCCTCTGAGCACCCTAAACATTTCGATTTCATAGTCTTGTCATGCTCAGTGTTTCTAGAATGAAAGCTCCTTCATTCACTGTGTTGGACTTGTTTGCATAGCATTACATTTTTACTGTATTTCTGATGTTTGGCTCACAAACTTGAGGTTCATTTGAGTGTTGTTTCAGGTTTTGCATTTATTTTTGTTTCTCACTCTTTCTAGCTATGTGAATTTTCCATTGCTCCCACTTGGTCCTATGGCCTGCCAGAATAGAACCTTGACCTGTAATTGGATTTTGGACCTCTTGTTTCTTTTTTTGTTTGTTTTTAAGATTTTATTTATTTATTTTTAGAAAGAGGGGAAGAGAAACATCAGTGTGGGGTTACCTCTTGCGCACCCCCTCCTGGAGACCTGGCCTGCAACTCAGGCTTACGCCCTGACTGGGAACCAAACCAGCGACCCTTTGGTTCACAGGCGGGCACTCAATCCACAGAGCCACACCAGCCAGGGCTGGGTCTCTTGTTTCTCATTAACCACAAGGAAACCACCGTCCAGCTACAGAGACGTGGGGTGGGAGGGCCTTGGGCTGGACGCAGAGCCTTTCTCCTCCCTACCACCCTAGCCCTCACCCCGAAGTCTCCGGTAGAGCCGTAGCCACATGCAGAGGGCCGTTTCTCCCCAGCACCATTTGGAATCGAGACCCCATCCACCACCTCCAGCAACCCCTGCACCCCCTTGCCCTGGCTTTTATCTGCAAGTCTAGTCCTAACCTTCCTCCTTGTTACCCTGAAGTTCATGCAAATCTTTGCATTCCTTTCTCTAGGTCACAAAAATGAATATTTTGCTTTGAGTTCTATCTCCTCTGAATATTTCTTCCTTATACGGCAGTCCCCCTTATCTGCAGTTTTAATTGCTCATGGTCAACCACAGTGCCAGAATGTGATATGGAGAATTCCAGAAACAAACCATTTATCAGTTTTAAAGCGAGCGCTGATCTGAGCAGCGCAACGGAATCTCGCGCTGGGCTGCTCTGCCCCGCCCAGGATGTGAATCATCCCTTTGCCCAGCGTGTCCAAGCTGAACAGACCCCCCAGTTAGTCACGGGGCAGCTGCCTCGGTTGCCAGGCCCATGCACGGAGGCAGCGTCACAGTGCTCGTATTCACTTAAGTCCCCCTCGTCTTAGTAGGGCCACACTCTCATGACCTTTGTTACTGCATGTGGCTGTGACTGTTCTATTTTATTATTCTTGTTGATATCTTACTGTGCTTAATTTATGAATTAAACTTTGTCATGAGGGTGGATGGAGAGGAAAAACACAGTATGTGACATATAGGGGTCGGTACAATTTACAGTTTCAGGCATCCTCTGGGGGTCTTGGAATGTTTCCCCGGTGGGAAGGGAAGGAATACTGTGTTTTCTTCTCTCATTGCTTCCTGCTGGGAGGGGCGTGCCAGCATGAACTCCCCCATCCGGCAGGGAGCCCGATGCCTGACCTGACAAAGGTGGACCTCTTTTCGTCCCTGGTTTTGGATGCTTCATCCCCACCCTGCCTGGGGCCCAAATCCAGGCTGCCAGGCCCCCGCCTGACCCCCAGGGCAGTTAGCACACAAAATGGTGTGTGTTTGCACAGCCCGGAAAAGCGTGAACTCAGGGCAGTGGCACCCTTTTGCTCCAACGTGGAATGACTTGGGTTACCGGAAATCAACAAATGTTTATTGCCGTCTGCTATGTTCGGTTGGCGGGATTGAGGACCAAAATGCAACCAAACATTCTTAAAGCATGTTAACAACTCCTAAGAAGGAAAGGTAACAGTTACAGGCTTCACCGTCCCTAAATGGCATTTTGTCAGAAAACCGTGGGGGCCTCCAGGAAACCTGCCGCTTCTCGGCACGTCACAATGTCCCTGCAACCTGCCTGTCCAGGCTCCTTTCCCTTTACTCTTAGCCCTCCCACCATTGGCAACTCCCGCCTCTGCCCCTTCGCTCAGACCTGGGAGATTTTGGCTTCTAGCTGCAATGCCGGCTGTTGGACTTTTCGGCCCAGGGCTTAGGGCAGCAGGGTGGGCTGGGACGTGGACTTGGGCTCTGAAGCAAAGGGATGTGCATTAGCTTGTTGACTCCATGACAACACACTGCAGACTGGCTGGTGAAACAACGGGAGTTCATTGTCTCACAGCTCTGGAGGCTAGAAGTCCAAGATCAAGGTGCCAACAGTGTTGGTTTCCCCTGAGGCCACTCTCCTGGGCTCACAGAGGGCCACCCTCCTGTTGCTTCTCCACGTGGTCGTCCCTGTGGACACACACTTCCCCGGTGTCTCTCCCTGTGTCCTAATCTCTTCCAATAGGGACAGCAGTCAGACTGAATTAAGACCCTATCTGATAACTTAATTAACTCTTTAAAGGCCCTTTCTCCAATTAACGTCCTGTTGTAGTCCTGGGGGTTAGGGCTTCAACATGAATTCTGGAGGAACACAGTTCAGTCCGTTACAAGACGGTAGATTGCTGAAGTCACAGGAGTGAGTGATCTTCCTGAGGGAGAGGGTAAACCAGGGGCACAGACCCAGGGGAGGTTGATGACCTGCGTGGGCTGGTGGTGACCCGTCAGCATCTCGAGTCACATTCTTTTCGCACGTATGCTTTACCTGACTATTATTCTTATTTTAAAATCAAGTGATTTTCACAAAGGAAGGTTCTCTTTGCTAATTTCCTTAACACCAGCCTCCCTTTCAGCGTATCTTCTGGTTTCCCACTTTTGGTTGGTGGCCTTTGCACGGAGAGCGATTTCTCTGTCATAGTAAGAACAACAGAGCCAGTGGCCAGCAGGTGCAGCTGGTGCTCAGGCTCAGCTTTGGGGACACAGGTGGACGTGGCAGGGGCTGGAGAACCAGGAGCTCATGCTGCCCCTAGAGTGTCCGCTACGAGTGCACCCCCATGGGCTGCCACCCTGTGGAAGGGCTGACCCAGAGCCGCTGGATTCAGGTTTTTCAGAGGAAGCTGAAAAGCTGCAGTTTTTAAAGTGTGCAATCCCCCTACTTCAACATGGAGGCTGGACTGATTAAAAAGCACAGTGAAGACCAAGAAAAATACATCTCCGGGCTGTGTCTGGAGGGCGAGACGCAAAGTGAGACAAGAAGAGGCATCAGAACAGAGCTCAGGGGACCCGTCTTTTGAAGGTCGGTGGGAATCCGCCTCCTCGCGTGACCTGGTGAAGAACCACAGTTAGATTCTAAAACAACCAGATGTCAGGTCAATGAGGAACTGTGCATGGAGGGACTTCTATCCCACTCACTGTGGGACAACAGACATGATGTGTGTCCCGGGGTGTGACGGGGCACCCGGCACCCACTCTGAACCCTTTTTCCAGACTCCTAACCTGAATCTAATCAAGCCTCTAGCTAAAAAAAAAAAAAAAACTACAGGAAATTCAAAGGTTAGTGGAACTCATTAAAAAACATTATGAGGATGTAGGAAATTCTACTGGACAAATGGCTTGATGTTTTTCTGGGGAGTCAGGGACTATTTTTATAACTTGACCAATTTACCATCCCAAGCCCAAACCTTCGTCTTTTCAGTTCTTCACAAATGTATTGTTTCTTTGACTAAAAGGTATAAAAGTGTCCAGCTTCCGGGCCTAGTCTCTCCCTTGTTGCTTCTTCTGTCCTAAGCCCTTCCTTGTCCCACTGTCCTCAGCTTTAATAAACGTACTCTCCAAATCATCTAGACTCATGTTGTGAAATCTTTCCTACATGGCATCAAGAACCCACACACCGCCGGCCGGCCCAGGCCCAGTCCGGTAACAAGTGCAGGAGTGATCGCTCCGCGCTCATTGTGTCTCTTGCTGTCCGCACTCAGAACTACCGAGTCCTTTGTGGTGGGGTTGGGTGTTTCTTCTTTGCGTTGTTAAGAAAGAGACAACATGGACTCACTTGTGCTAAGCCCCACAACACCCACAGAGACTTAATACTTAACTTAGTTGCAGCTTCAGCTTTTCCCAGGAATAAGACCATAAACCAGTCAGTGTGGAATTTCCTGGTCAGCACCTGTGAGGTCGTCTGCCTGATAGACTCCTGCCACCCCCTAAGGAAGGTGACCTTGCCGCAGAAAACCAGCAATTGGCTTCGGGAACTTTCTGTCCTGCCCGCTCCGCCTGTAAAATCTATCATTCTGTGCAGCTCTTTGGAGCTCCTCCCTGCTTGCCAGATGGCGTGCTGCCTGATTCATGAATCATTGAATAGAGCCAATAAGATCTTTAAATTTCACTTGGTTAAATTTTGGTTTTTAACAGTGTCCTCTGTGAAAGGTAGCGGAACATCCCACCCCAAAATAGGACTCTTTGGCATAAAATTATTATTATTATTTTCTAACCCTCACCCGAGGATACATTTATTGATTTTAGAGAGAGAGGAAGGGGGAGAGGGACAGAGAAACATCGATTGGTTGCCTCCCATAAGTGCCCTGGCCAGGGATCATACCCTCAACCTAGGTATGTGCCCTGACCGGGAATCAAACCTGCATCCTTTTGGTGCATGGGACGATGCTCCAACCAGCTGAGCCCAGCCACAGCTGGCATAAGGATTAATTCGAGAGACAGCAGGTACAATAGAAGCTCTGCAAACAGAGTAGAAGTCACCCTTCTGTAAAGGAGAGCTGTCTTCAGAAAGGAAATCGCCATGCGTCAGTGTGTCTCGCTCTCTGCACCAGGAGGAAAGGTGGGTCTAACTCATCAGGGACTCTAATCACCTGCGAGACCGCCTTACCCTCTAGTTTCTCCCGGTCACCTCCCGTGACCGCTCCCACCCCGTTTCTTTGTCTGTAGCTAAACTATGCGTGCTGGCAGGTTAGGCCCCCTGAGGGGAGTTACTCACTTTTTCCCGGGACCTCTTCCATGTCCACATGAAGTATACAAGTTAATACACTTCTGCTTTTAGTTCATGTCTATTACAGGGCACCTCAGCCAAGTGCTCAGAGCCTAGAGGGAAAATCACTTTTCTCTGCTATGCTGCTCACCACATAGTAGGCACGCAGGAAATGCCCTTTGCATGAGTGACCGAGAGAGGGCGCTCTCGTCTTCTTAGTGGTTAGCACAGGGCTTGGTGCGCAGTAGGTACTCAGCAATGGTTTATTCTCTGGAAGGCCGAACAAATTTTCAGGTAGAGTGGAAAGTGAGAAGCATTTTGACGTGAAAAAGTGCAGAGTTGGGCTGGATAAAGAGGCTTTCAAAATCCTTCCAGTCAGACCCACTGCTGATGAGGCTCTTCTAAAACGTTAACTTCCCCTCCTGTGACTCAGCGCCGGGGGAGCAGATTAAGATGTTTACCAATGACTCCCTGGAGGAATCCGGCAGCCAGAGCCAGGCTCTTGGGGGCAACAGAGGAGCTGTGAAATGTCAGGCTGGGGGCAGCGGGGGGCCTGGCACTTTGGCCTGGTCCCCACACCCCGCATCGCGCCCGGGAAAGGATGCCAGCCTCGGTGGAGCTCAAGGCTGTGCCAAGTGCCTCACCCACAGCCTCGGACCCGACCCCCACAACAGTCCCGGGGAGCAGGCTTCGCCCCCACCTTACGGACACAAGCTAACCCTCGGGGGTTGCAGAGCCATCCCAGTCCCCCTGTGTGGGGTAAGTAAGCCGCAGAACGGGAATTCACACTGGCCCCCGAAGCCTGTGCGTGGCTGCCGGGTGTCCGCCTGGTGGGGCCAGCAGTCGCTGAGCGCGGACCACCGTGTACCTCGTGGACGCCGAATGGGGCGGGCCGCACCCCCCTTTACAGATGAGGGGAGAGGCCCATTTTACAGCGAGGACTGGAAGGGGCTCAGAAAGGCTGAGGGGTTTTCCTAAGTGATAGGGGCTGGGGCCTGAGTTCAGACCCAGGTCTGTCCATTTTGTCCCACAGCGAGCACCAGGCAGCGCTGTGAGCGGAGGTGGGGGTGGGGGGCCGCTGCGCGGGGCTGACACTGGCCCCAAGTGGGAACACGGACAGGGTCACGTGACTCTGCCTCGCTCACCGGAAGTGCTGAGTGGGGAGCCGGGGTTGGCCAAGGCTGTGCAACCTGGGGCAGGGCGCTGAGCCTCTGGCAGCCCCACTTCCCCCCGTGGGAGTGGGACTCCCCTCTTTGCTGTGGGCGTTGCTGTGAGGACGAGGGGGCAGGCAGGGTGTGTGTGAAGCCCACGCCGCCGGCCTGCTCCCTTTGAGGAAAAGAATGTTAAGTGGGGCCACCACCCCGGAGCGGCCTGGCACTATGACGCCTCAGCCTCTGGGACGCCTAACGTGGGCAGAATAACCTCAGCACCCGCCGCAGGCACCACTGCCTTGCGAACAACTGTCTGCAAAGCTAACAGGAGAGCAGGCATCCTAACTAGCAGACCGAAAATTAAAGACGTTCCTTTGCATTAGCATCAGCATGTGCAGCTAAAGAATAACTCAGCTTATCTGCATCTGCCCAAATCCCATCCCTCACTTGTTAACCCCAGTTACTCCCCTTCCCTGCCTCATAAAACCCACTTCCCTTCACCTCCTAAGAGGAACACCATTCGAATTTCCACTTCCCAGAACCGCAGGTCTTTTTTGATCTCAAATAAACACTGGTTGCTTCTCACCCTGACCTTTCATTTGTAGGTTAACACTGTGGACAGGAGCCCTGGGAAGGGGCAGGGAGTAAGGCGTGCTTGGAGTCAGGGTGGGGCCCTGTTGCTCCTCCCCCTCTAGCCGCTCCCTCCAGGGTGCACTGTGCTCACCCCCCTACCCACCCCTCCCACCCCCGCACCAGCCGACACTTACTGGCTCTTCCTGTGCCCCAGAGCCTGGGCTGAGGGCTCGGCGGGCATTAACCCACTTAAGGCTGACAGCAGCCCCGTGAGAGAGAGCCACAGTTATCTGCACGGTAGAGGAGGGGAAACTGAGGGCTGGGCCGGCTGAGGGATGTGCCAAGGTTACAGCCCAAGGGGAGGGAGGGTGGTGAGTGCAGGTGGTTTGGTGTGGACACCACTGCTTCATGCTGGAAGCCACACAGACCAGGTGGCCCAAACCACAGACATTTCTTTCTCACGAGTCGAGTCCCAGAAGTCCAAGATCAAGGTGCTCGTCGATTTGGTTTCTGGTAAGCACCCTCTTCCTGGCTTGTGAATGCCTGCATTCTCGCCAGGTCCTCACAGCAGAGAACAAGGACACCAACCCTGCCAGGTCAGGACTCCGCCCACTGAGGACCTCACCTAACCTCACTGACTCCCTTCCTTCAATACAGCTGCAGGCAGGTATGGATCTGGGGGAGGGTGCATAATTCACCCCCCACCCCAGGGGGAGAAGCGGGAATGCTTGGCATTTTAGGCATCTGTAAGGGAGACTTTCTGGGTGGGGTCAAGGCTTCCTGGAGTGATTCCTTTCTCTGATGCCCAGTGTGCCTCAGTTGCTTCATCTGTAAAGTAAGATAACGGTGTATACCTTCCTCCCAGCACTGCTGTAAGAAAGTAGTGAGAAAATACATCGCAAACGCTTAGCTCGGGGCCTGGCGCATAGTAGCTGTTCCCATTTCTACCCAGGTAGCAGGAGGTCTGTTCCCACCGCCTGAAGGTGAGCTGCTCTCCTGACTCGCCTCAGCCAATGGAATGTGGTCGAAGTGCCTGGACTTCAGGCATCTCCGGAGGCCGTCCAGCCTTCACTATTGCTTCCTCGGGAGCTCAGGCACCCGTGGTCTATGACCGAGCTGGGCTGCTGGAGGATGAGAGCCAGGCCAGGTGCATGCGAGTGAGATTATTCTAGGCTGTACAGTTCCCAGATGACCACAGATTCGTGGGAGAACCCAGCACACATCGCTGTGGTTGGCCTGGGCCAGAAAGGTCACCTGAAGGACCCACAGATTTGTGAGCTAAATAAAATGGTTGTGGTTTTTAAGCTGCTACATTTTGGAGTCTCTCTCTCGCTCTCTCTCTTAACCAATAAAAGCTAAGCGATAGTGCTATTTTCTACCCATCTAAGTGAAGTGTGGGTGGGTATTTCTGTCAGTGGCAACGTCTTGGCAGACTTTAGGGCTTCAGCAGCTGAGTAATTCAGCTGACATTCAGGTGTTCAACGTGGAAACGGTTCTATCACCTTGTTTTCTTTTCCTTAGAATGTTTAATTATGTAAGTGTAAAAGTTATGCAAATAACCCATGCACAGTTCTCTGTGTAAAACGTGGAACATTCGAGGTAAGCCTAGAGGCCTTTGAGCCCACCCTCTCTCGTGGGCTTCTTTCCAGGGGTAACCGTGGTTACCATCCTTCCTCATTTACATTCATATCTATGGACCCTGACAAGTGAAGCTCCAGGATTTCTACCCTCTCAATGGAATTCTATCTTCTTTTCTTACACCTTGCTCTCTTACCCAAGGATCACATCTTGGAGAATCTTCATGCATGTACATCTCCTTCCTCTTTCAAACAGCTGTTTCGTGTTCCATCAGTTCCAGGTTACGGTGATTCCCAACAACGCTATAAGTAAAATTCTTGTACACAGTTTCCGTGCATAGCTGTAGGGATTTCCTCCGAGTCAGTGCCCCGAGCTGGCACTTGTGGGTGATAGGGCTGCATGCCCATTTACAAGGTCCATGCTCTTCCACATGTGCCTCCAAGGTGGGCTGTCTCTGCCCGCATCTCGTTGCCCCAGCTCTTCGCAACCTATGGCTCTGCCCCTCCTTTGTGCTTAGTTCCCGCTGCATCCCCAGGCGTGGGAGGAAGACCCGGGAGATGATGGGGATGGCCTTGCTGTTCCTGGTGAACTCACGGGCAAAATCGGAGCGAGGACAGGCTTGCTTCGCCCTCCTCCCTCGTACCCACTGCTACATGAGCTTGTTCACTGGTGTATCGTCCACCTCCCTGTCCAGGGCCCAGCACACAGCACATGCCCAGGGAGCCTTTGTGGGGGGACGTCTGCACGAAGAGTGGACGGGGCCTCGTCACCCAGGCCTGGAGGGCAGCTGCCACGCACCTATGCACAGCCCAGCTGCTGGGGGAGCCCGCCGAGGGCTCCTGTGACATTTGCCTGCACGTGGCCCTGGTGTCTCACGGGACAATGGAAAGAGAGACTCTGCAGCCCGTGACCTTGGCTGTGGACACTGGGGTGGATGTGCCGGCAAGGATCGGGGAGCAGAAGGATAGCTTCAGCGCATGGGAGAGGGGGTATGGGGTGGCAGGGAGCCCTGGCCTTGGCCATGGAACTCCAGAGCCTTGTCCAGGTCCTGCCTGGGGATTTCCCAGCTGCTCTGGTTCGTGTCCACGCCGAGGTGGGGACTAGGGTGATGCAGACAGTTATGAGGACAGGTTTGCGTCCATCCATGTGACCTGGGAAGCAGGCAGCCTGTACGCCTGGGGGAAGGAGGACTTTTGTTGGTCCAGAAGTGGGGTGGTGGGGCGGTGTGCGGGGTGACTGTTTCCTGTGCGGTTTGTTTTTGTTGGGAAAGATCTGGCCTGCCAGCCACCAATGATCAATCTGCAAATCACTTTGCTCTCTGAGTCTGCCCGCCCCGACCTGATTACGGAAGCTGTGGGGTGTAAATGACATCATTCTCGCCCTGGCCCGCCGCCCACAGCGTGGCAACTCTGGAATGGGCCCGGGGGTGCAATTGCTGTAATCTCCACCATCTGGCTGTCTTTGGCTTTCTGCCCTTCCTCACAGGGTCAGAGGTCACCCCTTATCTTCCCAGGTGTGTCCTGGGATGGCAGCCCTCCCAGGGCCAGAAGGCCCGGCAGGGAGGGGCGGGCGGAGGTGAGGAAGCCCAGTTACCGGGATGGGCAGCAGCCAGGGACCGAGCCCCTCATGCTGCTCCAGACGCCGGAAGTTTAATGGCACCGTCCAGGCTCCTCCCTGCAACCGGCCTCTGCGAGGGGTGCTTGTGTGAGGCTCCTGCGCCTTTTGAACAGATGACCACAAGTTACGTGGCTTATGACAGCACACGTTTATTATCTTAGGGTTCTGGAACTAGGAAGTCCGAAGTCAGTGTCGCTGGGTTACAGTCAAGGGGTCGGCAGGGCTGGCTCCTTCCGGCCCTTTCCAGCTTCGGGAGCTCCCCCCTCCCCCCCACACACCTCCCCCCGGCCCTCTCCCACCAGGGCTGCCCTACGAGCTCATACCGGCCACAGGCACCTTTTTGGGAAGGAGGAGGCACCTGTTTCTCCGGGCAGGTGTAGCTCGTGCCATGCACACGCTTGGTCATCAGCCCGCAGATGGTCCCTAGGCCAGATGCCTCTGCGTAGTGACAACATACAGGGCCATAGGTGACCACCAAGGCTGCCTCACGTGAGCTCCCTCTCTCCCCGAGGCCGATGGGTGAGCTGCTCAGGACACGAATGGGAGTGATGGAAGCAAGTGGACATGGGGCTGCCCCCTCCCCTGGACCAGCTGCACGGAGAACGGCCTGCTCCTAAGCTCCCTGGGCGTTTCTGCCCCAGAGAGGACCAAGAGTGGGGCCCGCCGTTTGGCCAGCCAGGAGGACCTGCCTCTCTGTAGGGAGGGCCAACTCTCAGCCTTCCCCTCTGGGGTGGGGTTGACAAGCTCTTTTCTCTAAAGGGCCGGATAAGAAATATTTTCAACTTTGCTGGCCACGTGGTGTCTGTTGCTGCCACTCAAATGCTATCTCAGTGCTTAAGCAGCGGCAGACAAGAAGTAAATGGACGGGCTTGCCGGGCGTGTCCCACTAAAACTTTATAAAAACCGGCAGTGGCTCCCACCGGCTCCTGTCCAGGAACATTTTCCCTTCCCTCGTCTCCCTGAGGAGCTCCCGGGCAGAGCAGCCCTGACCCGGCTCTTCCGGCCGGGAGGGAGCAGTGTAAAGGGGCGGCTGGCCCATCGGGCCAGCACTGAGCTCTCCCAAGGGTAACGCAGCAGTCCCCTCATCCGCAGCTTCGCTTCCTGCCGTCCTGGTTAACCGGGGCCAGCAGTCTGAAAACCTGCGGTCTGAAAACACGAAACGGAAAATTCCAGACGTGAACACTTCGGAAGTTCTGGACCGCATGCCCTTCTGAGCAGCGTGACAAATTTTCTCACCGTGCCCCCTTGTCGTGAGTCCTCCCCGGGCGGAGTGTCCGCTCAGCGTCCCCCACTGGCCCCTCAGTCCCTTAGCAGCCCGCTCGGCCGTCAGACTGGCTGTCAACGTTTCACGGTGCTGTGTTCAGGCCGCCCTTGTTTTACCTGATGGTGCGAGAGTAGTTCAAACTCTGTCACAGGTGGCGCGTGTAGGAAAAAGCATGGTGTACACAGGGTTCGGCGCCTTCTGCGATTTCAGGTACCCCTGGAGGCCTCCGAATGAGTGGCTCCCCACGGACAGGGGGCAGCCACCCCTGCTCCAGTCTGCGAGCGTGCGCCGTGTGCCAGGCCGGCCGCTGACATCATCTCACGTATCCCACAGGACTCTCCTGCATCCTACTCCCGGGAAGTGGAGCTGTAAACACCGTCAGCGCCCTGGCCTCAACACCCAACACAAGGGGGAGGTGGCGGTGGGGGGCTTCTGTGGAAGGTCACAGATCTTCACAGAGCTAGGGCCTGTCTGATGCCAGTAGACGGGTGGTGAATTCCACCCTCCCCGACTCCTTCCCAAAGTGATGTTTTTAAAACCCAGGAGTGCAAACCCAGTGCCCACCAGGGCCAGCAGAGGAGGGTGGGACTGAGGCGAGCTGCTATAAAAGAGTCTGCAGTCACAGGGGGGTCGTCCTTCACACCCACTGGGCCAGGGCAACTGTATCAACAGAGCCCACCTACCATGTGTCCAAATGTATAAAAGCTATAAGTCAACCAATACATTTTTTAGCTAAATACATACTTGATTCTTCTATCTTGACAACTACACCTCCCCAACAACCTGGAAGGCTGGCTTTGGATATAGCCTCCTTGGATTCGAGTCTGGTTAATTCTAGGTATCATCTTGGCTAGGCTATGGTGGCCCAGTCGGTTGGTCAAACACCAACCTTGATGTTACTGTGAAGGAATTTTGTAGCTGTGATTAACATTTAAATCGGTGGACTTTGACTAAAGCAGATTGCCCTCCACGGGGTGTTGGTGGGCCGAGTGCAATCAGTTGAAGGTTATCAGAAGAAAGACTGAGGAACGCTCTTCCCCAAAGAGGAAGGAACCCTGCAGACTATAAACCCAGCCTGAGCATCCGGCCTGCTGCCCTGCAGCATTTGGAGTTAAGAACAACTCTCACCTACGTTTCCAGACTGAGACGTGCCTCACCGATTTTAGGCTCACGGGGCCCCATAATGGCATGAGCCATTTTCTTAAAACAAATGCCTTTATCTACCCTGTTGGCTCTGCTTCTTTGGAGAACTGTGACCAGTAGAGACTCCGAAGGGTTCTACGCTAGAACATGGTCCCCGGGAAGAGTGGGCTCTGGCCTGGGTCCTGCCCCCAACAGCCTGCACATCTGAGTCCTATTCACTGCCCCTCCCCCATTTCACACACAACTGTCCTTGGCATCACCCTGGGGCCTAAAGGTGCAGACGCCCATGCCGACAAGGCTCAAAAGTACGAGCCACCCAGGCCCGGAGGACGGCAGCGAATTCTGGGGTCCCGTGGACAAAAGTGTCGTCTAGAGAAGAAAACGAGGATGCAGGTGGAGACACCCTCCCGGGCCCCCGGGCTCCTTGTCCCACAGTCAGTGGCGTGTAGAGGAGGACAGGGAAAGGCCCTTTAAAGTGTGGGGCTCGGGGACACCGCTCGCCCGAGCCTGGCATGACCTCCCTGTAAGGCCACAGGCGCTCCGCTCCCTCCGCCCCGTGGGCAGGCAGCCCCGCTCGGGTCTTTTTGTCTTGTCCAGAAACCCGGATTTCCCCTTGCTGTTGCTGTTGGCAGCCCATCACATTGAACTTGACGGCACTGTGAAGGGGTTTCTGGACAAGCTGAGCACGCTCGCCTACTGACCCGAGTCCTTGGTTTACGAGTGCAAGGCCTTTGTGAAACTTCGTCGAACTATCCATGTAGGACGTGTGTGTTTTTCTGTCTCTGTGTCGTTCTTCAACAAAAAGCTTCACCAAAACAAGACCGAGTCGTGCCCAGGCCCACAGCGACGAGGTCTGAGGGCTGGGTTCTGCCCAGGACCCACATTTATTTTGAGGGGCAGGGTCTAGATGCACACAGGACGTTTTGATCGATTTCCCCTGCAGTTCAGGGCTACTCTGTGCCCAGGAGTGTAAGCTACCGAAAGATGCCATTCCAGAGCTTCTGCAGGGGCTTCCTGGAGGAGGCATTTCTCTCCCAGCAGATGGCAGCTACCCACCTGACACCTCGGCGTTTCCACATTGCTAACGCCACACTGCCCCCTGCTGGCTGGGGCTCCTGTGTTTTTCCAGGTCCTGCGAGCCATGGTGCCCTCTGGGGACAACTTTTGGGAATAAATTAAATGCACTGGAGTTTTCTGGGCCAGGCAGGATTTTGAATGGGTTTCCAGAGAGGGCGCATCCGTTTGTTCTCTGTATCTCTGGGTCGCTTTCTGTTTTGTTTATTCTTTTGTTGTAAGAACACATCGTAAGATCCACCTTCCTAACAAATTTTAAGCGTATAATACAGCATTGTGAGTAACAGACAGTACCATATATTTCTCATTATGTCACCAATATGGCACTAGTTAGCTATTTCTTTATTTGCTTCTCGTCCATGTTTGCCATCAGAAGGTGGTAGATACACTTTCGTTTGTTCCCTTACGCACCCCCTCCCCCACCCCGTATCTGGAATAGTGCCTGGCTCACAGTGGCACTCGATCTTTAATTATTGAGTAAGTGAGTACATGAACTTCAGTTTTCTTTTCTAAAAACTTCAGACTTGACTCCTGACCTGGGCTGCCGGCCTGCCTGGGAGTCCTCCTCTGGTTCCCCTTGCCCCCGGCCCCCAGGCTCCCCACTGTCCACGCTTACACCCTATTGTCTTCACTGACCATTTGTGCCCCCACTTCTACCCTCCGCCTCCAAGGCAAAGCGCAGGCGCCCTGCCTGGGCCTCATGCGTCTCAGAGCCCCACCCTGACGGACGCTGTGCTGGGGGCAGGTGGCTGTTGGTTGGGAGAGGCCAGCACAGCCGCGCCTGCCCAGAGGATCAGAGCTGGGTCTGAAAGTGCTTTGCAAACCCCGAGGGCAGCACCCCTGAAAGCGCTGGTCACGCTTACCGTGGCAGCTGATGGTCTTGGTGTGGTTTGCAGCGAAGGCCCCAGCAGCCCGGCTTGCATGAATGTTAATCGCCAGGCCATTTCTGCTGCGCTGTGCTGCGCTGCCCTGCCCAGGCCAGCGCTCGCTCGGCAGGAGCCTGAGGAATCGGGGCCAGAGGAGGCCAAATGGAAAATCCCCCACTGGCTGGGCTGCCGGAATCAGGAATCACGAGGGGGCTCATCACCATCCTGGCACCTGTCCCTCTGCTCCCCCCGCCCCTTCCCGAGCTCCTCGAGGCTCTGGCAGCTCTGGGGAGGTGCTGGGGGGTGCGGCAGCCTGTGTCATCCCAGCTCCGCTCGTTTGTTTACCCGCCCACTGGGTGAAGTATGACACTCCGCTTTGCCAGGGTGTTGTGGGGACACAAAGGTGGTCCTGGGGAGTCTGCCTCCCAGTGGGACAGGCGGGCTTGAGCAGCAGAGGGAGACACATCTGCCCCACCAGCGCAGCCGACGCCTGGTCACAGGTGAAGACCGGTGGTTGTCTGACTGATTATTTCCGGGCCCGGTGCTGCGTGCTGACAGCCTGCTCCGAGGAACCCACTTCAAACCACGAACGCACCAAGGCTGACTGGCAGCAGGCCAATAGGATGAGAACCTATGTATTTACAGACCAAATTTGCTAGCAGGGAGGATGGCAGTGGGGAGCAGGGGACACTTTTAGAACGGACCGGCTTCACTGTTACCTCTTAAAATATAAACATAGTAGCGCTGGACTGTGGCTGCCAAGAAACCTGGCCACTAGCTTTCCTTGCTGTTTTGAAACAACGCTCCTCAGTGGTGAGAGGATAGTCCGTTGGGCCTGTGCGAGCCCCTCTGCCGTCCGTCCTGCGTGCTGCGTGCTGGGCAGGAGGGCCTGTGGCTGGCGGCCAGGAAGAATCAGGAGTCACGTCTGACTCTTTGTCACCTTCCTGTCCCAGACATGTGCTTGGGTACATGTGATAGCAGCCCAGTGCCCACCACGCTGGCGGTGAGGGCCGCTCCAGGCTGGTTTTAATTACCGCCTGGACCTCCAGCTTCCAGCCTGGCTTCCCACCCTGCAGCCAGGCCCACGCTGTAGTGGGGGTGGGCAGCATGCCTGCTGCCCAAGGCTTCTTGGCCATGAAACCCCTGACCCGTGAATCTCTGGACAGCATCCCCACTCCTGCACTTGCCCCGGCGGTGGACAGCTCCTGCCTTGTAGGGTGACCAGCCTTTAAGCTGGGGTCCGGAGTTTTGGGCCCCAGCTCCCAGAGCTGTCTGCTCCTGCATAAGCCACTGATCTGACCAATCCTTTGCAGCCACTGTTCCCACTTCAGTGGGTGCTGGCTCCCCAGGTGGACCTCCGTTGGGGCCTGGTACGGATTCTTCAGAAGAAACCAGGTTCCTGTCATTTCAGCATGTAACATTGACAGTGACATTATTTGTGCCCCTCTCTGCAAAAATGGGTTCCAAGGCAGGGACTGCTCGCTGCTCCGGCATCCCTGCTCCTGGCGCGGGGTCCCCAACAGTCAGTACCCAACAAGTGAGGAGGGGCATTTTACAGCCCTCAGAACATGGACTCTGAGCCAACCCTGGACTCCAGTCCCGTCCTGACACTCCCCAGCTCCTCAGGCCGGGGCAGGAAACCTCTCCAGCCTCAGTGTCCTCCTCCGTGAAAGCAGGGTAGCAGCAGGGCTTCCTTTGTCCAGTGTCGTGGCCGAGTGGGTCACTGTGTGCGCAGAGAGCTCAGAGCTGCACAGAACCCAGCAAGAGCTGTATGCTTGCTGCTACCAGTGAGCAAATGCATAAAGCTCACTGCACGTGCGCTGTCCTGACTTGGCTGAAATTTCCCGAGGGGGTCTTTCAGGCATCGTTCATTTGCCCTGGACGTCCACTGGGTGTTGACGGAGCCAGGCACTGTGCGAGGCGAGTGCTGACTACGAGAAACCTGCTCTTGGATGACTCGGGGGTGGAGAAAACGGGCCGTGGGTCTGTGAGCAGAGCTTCTGGATTCACTACAGGAATGATGATGGGGGCAGGGCAGGGGAGGCCGGCACTGTCCTGCCTGGGGAGGGGCGGAAGGAGCAGCAGGGTGGCGGCGATGCTGAGCTGAGCCTCCTGGACAGAAAGCACAGGCTGGACTCGGACACTTTCTTTTCTTTTAATTGTTACAACAGAAAAGGACCACGACAGCAAGAGCACTACCGCTCCAAGACCCACGAGCCCACAGCCACATTTTCACATCCACTGAAGTTAGATATTTGTCATCAAAAGAGCGCATGGAAACCCTCCGTTAAGAAACCACCTTTCCACTGCAGTCAAACTTGGCGATCGCATCCGAGCCAGGGGGTTTGAGTAGCAAAGCTAGGAGAATTGTTAAAATACTTTTTTATTCAGTAAATGACTTACAAGTTGGTTATGAAAACTTGTAAAAGTTTAGTAAAACACAGAAACATTTCCGACTCACTCAGAAGAACTGGTATCTGGCTAGTTACAAGAATAAGTTTTCTGTAAAACTTCGGATAGTAGAAAGAGGGTTGGTGAGCGTTCAACTGGGGAAGTAGGGTGGCGGGCGGGGCAGTGGTCAGAGCCCAGAGAGGTGTGGGTGTTTCTCCAAGGCTGCCCAGCAGCCCCCACACCCACCCCTCCTAGGCTTCCCCCAAACAATGTTTTGCAGAGGCATTGGCGGGGGGGCCAGGTCCCTCAAGTTCCCAGAGGTGCAGTTACCGGGACAAGTTCAGCCCCACCCACCCATCATCCAGGGCAGGGTTTCCTCCATCCAGGCTGAGACTCCCCATGAATGTTGAAGGCTGTGGAAATGCAGAGTCACAGGGAAACGCTGAGTCATGGGCATTTCGACAACGTCTGGGTTCCAGACCTCTGTCCTCTGCCGACCTGTCTGAGCTCGGCAGCCACAGTGGCTGCTTTGCTCTGATTTACTCAATGACTCATACCTGGGGAAAGCGGACCTTTCCGCTTTCTGGGGGAAATACCATCGCTTTGGAATCAGAGATAGTGTGGCCTGGGGCTGGGTTTCCCACCCTTGGCACTGCTGGCGTTTCGGGGCCGGGGAATTCTTTGTGGTGGGGGCTGTTTGTGGACCACTGGCTTCGATCCACTAGATGCCGGTAGAACAGTCCTCCTCCCCTGCAATTTGGGGAAACCACAACTCTGTGGTTCCCCCAATGCCTGTCTCCAGACATTGCCAGAGGGCCCTGGGGGCCCTCTGTTGTCCCCCGTTGAGAAGCAGTGGCCCAGTGGTTCAGACATTTTGGAGACAGATGCCCTGGACACTCTGCTGCTGGCCAGCCTGACCTGACAACCCACCCAGACCTCTCGGAGACTCAGCTTCCTGAGCTGAGTGTACAAGGCTGGAAGCCCCCCGCCTGCCAGGGCCACCTGGCCTGTTGGGACAATGCTTTGTGTGGTGCATGCAGGGACTCTCCAATAACAATGCTAGGGGGAAGACGGCCAATCAGACACACACCGGGCCGCTGGCTGCTGCTCAGGCGCATGGGGGGCTCGGTGAAGAACAAGGGTCCGATTCCCCCACGGAGAGGGCAAGGTTGGGGCAGGTGTACACTGGCACCCTGCACGGCACACCCCAGAACACCGGCCACCCGTCCAGCTGTCCGAGGGCTTCCTCTGCCTTCTTATGTGTCTTCATCAGACTTACGTTCCAAAATGTATGCAGTGAATTTCACGTGCCTTCGACCATGCTGTTACGCTCCTGCTGGCTAGCTGTCTCACTCTGGGCCAGTCCTTGCTCTCTTCCATCACTAGGGTTTGCATCGTTTTGTCCCCTGCCTCCCCATCCCATTCTGGACCCTGCCCCCAAAGGGAATGGACATGCTGAAGGTCGAATCTCAGAATTGCCTTGTTGGGACCATCTGGCCTCCGCTGAACTCTGGTTACCTGGGGTTCTCAGAGCAGCTTCTTTTTCTGCTTAGAGATAACAGACTCTGTCCCTCTGGGCTCTCAGGGCTCAGTCCACCCATCCTCTGCTCTGTCTCCCTCACTGAATGACCCAGGACAGGCGCCTGTGAGGTGGGCAGGGCCAGAGAGGTAGGCGGGGCAAATGCACTGGTCTGCCTCCTGCTGCTCCGTTTGGCCCTTGAGCACAGCTCCGTGGCTGTCCTCCCGTCACAGCAGCCCAGCCCACTTGTTCTGGGGACAGTCAAAGGAACTTTGCTGGGACACGGCAAAGGGGCCAGGTGACAGGTGGCAGAGAACACGATGCCTGTCCCAGAGCTGGGGCTGGTAACCCAGGGCCACCCTTTCCTCCCCATTGAGTGCCCTGCGCGCTGGGAGGTGGTGGCCTGGACCAGGCAGCCAGAGTCTCGTCGGCCCTCCACTAACTTACTGTGAGGCCCCAGCTTCCCTCCCCAGACTGAAGGGTCCTGATGAGAAGCTCTCTAAGGCGGCTCACAGCTTCGGGACCGATAAACACGTGCCCACTGCTGCCCGGCCCTTCCCAGTTTCAAAACAGCCGGGCCTCAGAGGCCTGTCCTGGGACAGACCAATCCAGAGGGCTCACCTGGGGGTGGGGGGGGGCGAGGCAGGGAGATGTCAGGCGACCACTCAGCCTGTACAGCCCACAGAGGTGGAGCCCTGTCACAGCCCTTTAGCTGTGGGTTCTTGGGCACAGAGCCTGGCCACGGGCTCTCAACAGGGAAGCGCAGCAATGCCGATACAGGGGCACTCCTCCTGCCTGGGGCACGGGGCAGTCTGAGGAGTGAATGAGATGCAAAAGGCGCAGCACAGGGAAGGAGCAGCCTGACAGGGAGAACAAACATCAATGGCATCACCAGGAACCAGGAACCAGGAACCAGGGGGAGGGGGAGGGTCAGGCCCGCCTGGCAGGAGGTGGCATCAGGGTGCTGACGGCAGGCCTCTCTGGTCTCCGGGGAGGGGTCCGGCACATGCTGGTGGCCTGGTGGGCGGCCAAGCCCCCCACTTAGACGGCCGGAAGACAGCCTGCTGTTGCTCCAGGCAAGTGCCACCAGCCAGCCCTCCCTGGATCCTGGAGGAGGCCCGGAAGGGGAAATAATCTTCTCTTGGGGGGCAGGCAGAGAGGGTCAAGGGCGCCTCATTTGTCTCTTGACCTTGATCTCATGGAACAGGGGAGGGGCAGCTGTGACAGAGCACTAGCTGGCAGAATGATCCGATCCCCTTGCCCAGGCCCCAGCAGGAGGTGGCATCCCCTTAGCACACGCCAGGCTAAAGGGTCTTCCGGCCTCCCCACCAAGCTCCGGTGACAGGACTTGACCTGGTAAAGCAGGTGTTGCTGCTCAGCAACATGTGCCCCTCGTGCAAACAAACGCCGGTGTGGGACACCTACAGCTTGCAAAAGGGAAATGGAGTCAAAGTGTGCACAGAGAATGTTCCGGAAAATGCAGGACCCCTTTTCGGAGAAGCAGCCACCGAGGGGCCCAGCCTCTCCTTCTCAGTGCTGGCTTCTCAAGTCAAGGTGGGTGCTGGGACCACCCCACCCAGGAGAAGTCAGAACGGGAGCCCCAGACTGGCTAGGGTCTGAGAGAGGAGCACCTGTCCCCTCCCCACCTCCCTCCAGCTCAGGGCAGCCCTGGGGTTCAGTAGGAAGCCTGAGTGAGCCTTGGCTGGAGCCAACCTGCACCTCTGACCGTCCCACTGCCCTCCTCAGCAATTCTGGCTGCACTGCACGGGCCTCACTCCTCGGGGCCTCCTGTGGGGCTGCCCTCTGCATGCGTCCTCAGAAAGCTGGTCTCTGGGGGCTCCTCTGGCATCCGCAGAGAACTGTACTCAGCCTTAAAGAGGGGGAAGGCTACAGAGACCACCACCTCAAAGCCCGGGCGGAGAGAGAGTCTTGACCAGGGGAGGAGTGTGCCCTGTTCCAAGCACAGCCAGAGACTTCGACCTGTGGAAGCCAGAGCTGGCCCAGGCCACACCATGATGTGGGACCTTGGAAGAGGACCTCTGGAGACTCAGGGACCGGTGTAAAGGTGGCCAAGAGGCGCCACTCAGCCACTGAAGGCAGCATGGTGTTGCAGAAAGAGCCTGGCCTTAGAGCTAGGCGGTCCAGGCTCACACCCCAGCTCACCAGTTTCATGCTGCGTAGCCTCCGGCAAGTCACTCCACTGCGCTGAGCTTCGGGTTCCCTGTCTGTGGGCTGGAGCGATGACGCTGTAAGGTACCTGTGAGCATGAAATACGTGCACGCCAGTCTGACACGGAGCCTGGGCACACCTCTCAAACAAGGGGGTCGCATCTCTGTCTTTACCTAAGATTCAAGACAGAACCCCAACTCCGACCGGAGGGACAGCACAGAACACTCCGGCTGGAACTTTATCGCACACATGGATCGCCCTGGTTATCTGAGTAACAGTGGGGAAAATCCATAAGGAAACCACAGGAGGTCGGGATGCGAGGGCCCTGGGCCAGTCGCTGTCATCTGTGCAATGCCAAGTTGGACAAGAGCGTCCCTAAAGCTCCTCACTCTCCATGGCCTTGACACTGAAAAGAGAAGAAGGCGTTTATGTCAGGGAAAGAAACCCTTTATGAAGGAGACTGCTGTGCCCAGGGAATGCGGGCCCCCGGGGCTGCCTGGGAGGCTGGAGTCCTCAGGCCATTTCTTCCCTCCTCATTGAACTCCCTCTCCAGTGCCACCTCCACGGGCCATTTGGAGAACAGGGAGCTGCCACCTGCCTCGTCCAGGCCACAGGTGTCGGAAGATGAAGAATCAGGGCAGATGGGCTGGAGTGACCTCCATGCATTGCGCTGCCTCCCCACACTGGCTCTGACCTCCCTGCCTGGGCTCCCTAAGAAAGACTTTGCTCATGGCAGACACGGGGGCTTGACGGGGCGGAGTGTGCTGGATGATGGGCACTCAATGGCTGACTAGCCAGCCCAGTGTCCAGGCCAGTCCTGCAGAGAGCAGGGCCCCATCGGTGATTCCAGAAGGCATCCAGGCAGAAGGTGCCACATCTCTTCTCCTCTGCAATGTCACACCCGCCCCCCACACTCCTGACCTCCCCTCGAGCTGAAGCATTTGTGGCTGCGTGGCTGCAATGACAGATGTGACCAATAAACGCTGGCGGCCAGCTGCCGGCACTGTCTGGAGGTGGGGCTGGTAACCCTGTTATCTCGGCAGCTCAGTGCCAACCTCCCAGGAGCGAGTGGCTGCCTCTGGACAATGATGATGTCCCTTTGCCTGTCGTCAAGAACACTCATCTCCCCTGAGACCACAGTGAGCAATGCAGCCTTCCCATGATTGTGCCCAAGCGCGCCCAAGGGCTTCCTAACCAGTCTTTCTAGTTTCTCGACTGCAGAGGGGGAGCTCATGACATTTATTTTGCCTTGTACAGCACAGGGAGAAAGCAGGGAGACAGCCACCCGGCCCCCAGGGGAGGGAGCCCCCCACTCCCTCCAGAAGGGGGTCCTGAACAGTGATCTTCTCTAAGGTCAAAGGAAAAACGAACCCTTTTCCTACTGCTCCCCCAGCATGTCCCATCACGCTGCCGTCCTCACGGTGGGGCGGGCTCCCTGTTTGCCAGGCCCCTAACCACTGGCTTCTAAGAATGTCGAGAACGGACTTGGGCAGGTACATTCACACCTGCAACAGACCATGCGGCAGCCAAAGCGAGTTCACAATGTGGGTGTCTGACCACCCCACCCACCCTGCACGAAGTCTAAGACCCTCTGGACACTGCCCCGAGGGCAGCTGGGGAGGGAGGACCCTGCTCGGAGAGGGCCCTGAGCCGAGTCAGGAAGCGTCCTTCCTGATCTGGCTCCTCCACAACCCACTGGGCCCGGCAACCACAGGCGACCACACCCCTCTCCCGCCCATCCACCCAGGGACTGGTGGACAGGGCCTTATTCATCTCGAAGAGCCCCATTTCTCAGGGAATGATGGGCGTCTTTGAGTGCATGGTCTGAACAGCGAACTGACCGGCAGTTCTCATCTTTAAAGGTGGCCTCTCCGCTTGTTAAGAGGAAGAGAAAGTCCATCCAGCTGAGGAAAACCGCCAGCCCAAAGTCCCACCAAGTCACCTCTCATCTCCCCATCCCTGGGCTTCCTGACGCTTGTGGGTCTCAGAAGGGGCCAGGTTTCAGGCGACAAAGGTGCCACTTGCAAATCGGATGAGGAATGTTCAACAGCCCTTTGGTGACCACCACCAACATTCCCGGGGGGCCGAGACTGGGCTGGGAACACTCAAATTCTGAGGGGGCTCCTGCCTGCACCCCACGCTCTGGGCATGGTAAGTCCGCAGGGAAAGAAGATGCTCGAGTGATTATTCACTGCCAGCAAGTGCTCACCCAACAACGTGTGCATTTTGAACCTAACTGGCTGTTCCCTCAGGTCTCTTGTTCTTGGAAAGCAGTTTTAAGAATTCCCCACTCCGCTCCTCAAAGGCCTTGCCCAGCCGGGCTATGGGCCTGGCAGCTCACGTTGCCGTGTTTTCCGGATCAGCTGGACCACTGCACCGAATGTTCAAGTCTGGGATGCTGGGGGAAATCCCAGATGCACGCCCACTGCGCCCGGGGAGGCCGTGCGAGCGGCTGGAGCTCCTGGTTTTGGAAGGAGGGCGCAGCCAGAGGCCCGCAGCCACTGCACGCCGGCCCGAGCCTCGCCCGCACGCCCGGCACATGCGGTGGGCCACCCCTCAGAAGGTGAAGGCGTACACCACCCCCACCACCACGATGTTCCCCAGCGTCGCTATGATGGCGATCCAGAGCAAGACGGCATCGTTGGAGGACCGCGGAGGCTCCTCCGGCTGGCCCTGGCCGCTGGAGGCCGCGTGGATGTTGGTGGAGGAGTTGAAGAGGGAGTACTCGGCGCTGAAGTCCTCGTTGGGCGAGTCCATGAAGGCTCCTCCCATCATGGGCAGCTGTGAATGAGGAGAGGGAGAGTTAAGGGGGCGCCGGGCCTGGGGAGAGGTGCCCACCGCAGGGACAGGGGCCCCGGCCAAGCCACTCCATGCACACACAGTATGTGTGGCTGCCTTTACAGTTGACGGTGTATATTTTAATCCCTGAAAGTCAGTATCCATAGACCCTTTGGAGGCAGACACTTCCGTTTTGCAGAGGGGAGCGCCGAGGCCCCCAGCAGCTCGGCATCTCTGCTGCCAGCTGGTCGGCAGCAGGCCTGGCCCCTCCAAGACAGCATGGCTGCAAAACGCCTTGGCTGTCTTCTGACTCAGGTACTATATGCTCCGCTTGGAACATTAAAAAAATATAAAAGAAGACAAAGAAAAAAACGAGAGTCACAATCCCACCACTTTGGGATAATCGCTGCTAACATTTTGGTATTTTTCTTCCAAATCTCTTATCTGTGTGAGACAGAGAGAGAGAGAAAAAGAGAGGGAGTGAGAAACTCACATTTAAAGATGTGGGTTTATATTCCTGTACAAAAAGTGCATCAAAATCCCATTCCCATAGTTGCATAATAGTATTCTTTCATACACACAAGCTGCAATCTATTCCCCTAGAACTGGAGATTCAGGAATCTTGGTTTTTTCCTATTGTAAATAATGCATGGATAAACATCTTGCACCCACGTGTGGGTGTATGCACACGCTTGCACAAGCATTGTTATTCATCGGGCAGACTCCTGGACACAGCATCCCCAGGCCCACGACGTGAACACTGCAGAGCTGCTGGATCGCGAGGCCCAGCTCTGCAGGAGAGTCTGGCCCCCAGAGGCCCCTCAGCCACGCAAAGAGAAGATGGACTGAAAGGCCAGCTGGGCGCCATCAGTGGGCACGGGGAATCGGAGATCAGGAACCGACTCATGGCCAGACTGAGAGAACAGGGCTGAAGTCACCTCGGAAACAGGCTGTGAGAGAAGCATCCAGAAGGTCCCTCAGGAAGGCCGTTCCGCTGGCCCCATCTACTTTTAGGCCACTTTTGGGGATCTCATCCAGGTGACACCTGGGCATATCCCACCAGAGGGCAGGAGCAGTCACTGGCCCCTGAGAATGGAGCAGATTTGGGGGCACAGCCCCTAACATCGAACCCCAGAAAGGCCACCCGCGGAGGAGAGAGGCGCAGGACAAGACAGCAGGTTCCCTCTCGCTGAGTTAGACGCTGTTAGCATGGCACGGGGTGGGGAAGGGGCGGGGCGGGGGGGCCTCGTCACCCCATCAGATGCTGTCACGATCAGAAGAACACTTGGTGGCTTGTTGAAGAGGGGACACCAGCACACAGTGGACCCATGGCCAAAGGTCAGGGTCAGGGTCATCTCTAAAGGCTGTGCTTCCTGACCACAACTTCCAGGAAGATGGGGGCCTTCCCCTTCCCCCAGGACCCCCCAGTGCCTAGAACAGCACAGGCACCCAAAAACTGTTTGGGGAATTAAATGAATTCTCGGACCATCAGCCAAGAATCCCGCAGGCAGGATGAGATTTGGCCCCAGGACCACCGTGTCCTCGTTGCATGACTGAGGGCCACTTCCTAACCTCCCCGAGGCTCAGGCCCCTCACCTGAAAGTGGGGAAAGGAACCTCAACTGCCTCATGGCTGATGGCAGCTTCACTACGTGAACAAGGCTTTCCAGGGGGGGAAGGCAAGTCACAAAATAAACTCAGCTGCCATTCCTGACGTAAAAACACGCCCACAAAATTCAACTACATGTTACGCATGGCCCCACACACACGTAAGTAAAAGTACAACCATGGACTGTGAATATATAAGCCAGGCCCACGACAGCAGCTGCCCCTGAGAAAGGAGGATGTGGGGCACCACGGAGACTGACTTCGTAATTGTTTATTATATGAAAAGATGAGCGAACACGACGAAATACTCTTTTTAACAGATCTGGCCAGAGGGCATATGAATGTCTGGCGCTTTTTGGTATTTTTAAACTTTATAACCCAAAGAGCACGGCTTTGAGCACTGGGGTGCGTCACACTAGATGGCCAGGGTCACCCCAGTGGGACCGGCTGCCCCCTGAGCCGGGATGGGGCCCCAGCGTGCAGGGTCCCATCCCTCAGTGCTGGGGTCACTGCCTGGCCCGTGCTGGCTGAACGCTGTGTGGAGGGGCTCCAGGAGGGGCACGACGGTCCTGGACGTTGGGGTGCCCGGGGGCCACGCCGTCCCCATCCTGCCCCCCACAACAGAGCTGCTCCGAGGAAGGAGGCAGCCTGCCGGTCCCCGTCTGCTCCCGCTGAGGAGACGGAGGTTACATAAATCTCCCCAAAGCCGGGCCTGTTCTGAGAAGGGGACAGAAGAGCCTTTCAGAGGGAAATCTTCAAAGCGCGGTCACACGTGGCTCAGGCGCTTCCCTGAATAATGACCGGCCCTCAGAGGCGGGGAGGCCAGAGAGAATGGGCTTTTGTGGTGGAGGCTCCGCCAGGCCAGGCGGGCTTGCGGGCCGTACCCTGGTGTCTGCCCCGCCCTTCAGAGGCCGTCCCCAGGGTCCGCCCCGGCCCTGCGGCAGCCTGGCCGCAACTACAGTAGAATCTGTGCTCCTCGGCTGTGGGCTGTCAAGTTACATTTGTGTGTGAGTGAAAGCATCTGAATTGTTCCCCCGTCTCCTTGGGGCCAGGGGACCCCCTGGAGCCCTGGCCCCCTCTCTGAGCCCCGCTCACTGGGGAATGATGGCCAAGGTCAGGCCCAGTGCTCAGAAGTCCTTGCCAGATACCAAGCAGGCAGCAGGCAGGTACAGACGACCCGAAGGTGGGAGTCGGGTGGCCAGGACTGTCAGATACAATCCACAGAGAAAAACCAGGACACCAGTTAAATCTGAATTTCAGATAAACAACAAAATAATTTTTTTAGTGTTAAGTATATTCCAAATATTGCGTTGGACACAACTATAGCAAAAATTTATACTTCTCCTAAAAAGTGATCTGATCTTCAAGTTTAACTGGGTGTCCTGTATTTTTATTGGCTAAATCTGGCAACTCTGTGTGTGGCCAATCCGAGAAATAGCTGCGATTTGTTCAAGGGGCCACGTCCCCGGTTTTGTCTGGTTGGAGCGCGCCATCTGTGGCCCAGGCTCCCTGAGTGACCTAGTTCATCGGAAAATTCCAGGGCTGCCTCCAGCCAGCGGACAAACATCAAGAGAGAATTCCTTTTATCCCTACATTTTCACAGGACCTCCGTGATCCAAATACGAAGGCTGGGTAGACTCTGAGTGCCATCTATGTGTTCCTGATTCATTCAACAAACTCTGAAGGCTCCCTCTGCTCCGGAAGGTGCTGGACAGATCCTGGGGATGCCAAGGGTCACCCGTGACCTCTGACTTCGAAGGCTTCCACAGCGGAAAGGAATACGGACTCAAACACAGTCACAAAATGGCGTTAACACGCACTTCAACGGGGACAAGCGCAAATGGGGGTCTCACGAATGAAGCGGGGTGGGTCGGGGTCGATTCCTTGGGCCGAAGAGTCAGGCATGAGGCTGGGCTTTGTGCTGTTTCCTTCTGGCTGAATGACACGGGCAAGTGACTGACCCACTCTGGGCCTCGGTTTCCCTATTTGTAAAAGACGTGTAATAGTGGGGGTCACCCTTCGGGTGCTGTGGGGGTGAGACGTGCTCCCGAGGCTGAGGCGCGGCGCCGGCTGCAGTACACCGCAGGGCTCGTGAGCCGTGGCGGCGAGGGCCACGCTGGCTGTCATCGCGGGGTGGGCCCCAGGCACCCAGGGCCGAGGGCCGGCCAGCCTGCTGCCCCCTCAGGGCCTCGCCCTGGAGGAGCGCTTTGGTTTTCTCCATTTCCCCTTTCGGATCTCGCTGGTTTTAAGTGAATTCCGTTGGGAGCACGAGCACAGACACAGAAGGCCCACAGAAGGTGAACGGAGATAAAGGCGATTTCCTGCCAACGTGTCCGGAAGGTGAGGGCCGAAGACCCTCGGCGGGAGCAGCGGGGAGGCACAGGCGCCCTGAGCTGTCGTCTCCGGCCCGTGCAATCTCACTAAGCAAAGCGGACCCTAGGAGGCCTGGAGGGGACCCAGAAGGGGCAGGGCCCCTCTAGAGGACGCGCAGTCCTGGCTGCCGGCGCTGCTGAGCCTGCTGGACGGGCCACTGCTGGGTCTGCTTCCTGCCTACACAATGGCGGTTTCAGCCCAGACCCAGGGGTCCTTCGGGAAAAGTTAAAATACAATGAAAGGCTCTTGCCGCCTGCCAGGCCTGAGCAAGCCCACCACAAGTACAAGTACAGCGAGGAGGAGCTGTGGGCACTGCAGTCAAGGCTCCGAGGCTCTGCCCTGCGGGCAGTGGGTAGCAGCTGGGTTGGAGAGGGGAGGAGCCCTGAGCCGGACGGGCCTGAGCCGGACGGGCCGGCCAGTGTGCTGGGCTCTCCCTCCTAACCTCCCAGCTCCCACTGCAAACACCTTTGGAGAAAGACAGAGGATGGAGAAGCGGCTCCTGGAGCTGGAGAAGGTGGGGGAATCCCCAGTTACTTCCTTTTTCTCTTTTCTCTGTCTGGCTCCGCTCTCAGTCCAGCCTCGGTCACTGAGCTGTGCTTCTAATGGCAGAGATGGTGGCAGCAGGGACCCAAACCCAAGCCCTAACCCTAACGCTTCTCTCTGGCCAGAGGATCGGGAACAGGGAAAAGGGCCCCCGTGGCTGGAAGAGTGTGGGGTGGGGGGGCTCCCTTGCCTTTTCTTCCTCTTTCCCTCCCGCTTTGCCCAGCGGGCACGTGGCAGTGCAGACCTGTGCCCCCAACAGCACAGGGTAACAAAGTCGACAGGAACACCGAATTTCTAGCCTGAGGGTTAGGAGAGAAGGCCCCCGGGAGCCAGAGTCCCGGGGGGAGGGAGGTTGACACAGGGGATCCCTGTCTCAGTGCAGGACCCTGCACAGTTTCTGGGCTCACTCCAAGCTGCATGTGCATGGAAGCGAACCAAAGGTGCGCAGTGAAGGCACTGAGCGTGGAACCAAGACGTGAACCCCACCCGGACCCAGACGCACCCCCAGAGGTCGGGGTGCAGCACAGGCCCGAACAGCCTTGCCAAGGCTTTCCCGTCAGAGCCGACGGCAAGATCATGGTGTGCACCGAACTGAGGCAAAAAGATCCCGAGAAAAGAAATCTCCAAATGCTTTTACCGGCAAATTCTACCGAAGATGTAAGGAAGACTAACACCAATTCTTTCACAGTGAAAACCCTCCTTTGGCCAAAGGGTGCACAGCCCCTGGGCTGCCGGCCCAGCCCTGGCTACAGGTGTTGAGGTCCGGGGTGGGGGAGGGGCTCTAAGCAAAGCTGCCTGGCTTAGTAGGAAAGGTAAGTCCTGTCCCAAGAGCAGGGTCTAGGGCATGGAGTATGACGTGGAAGCAGGACGACATCTTGCTCCCTCATCCCTTAATCTCCTCGAGTGAGACCTTTGGAAAGTTCTGGAAGAAATGCCAACGAGCACAGGTTTGACGACTTCTCCTTAAGAAGGGGTTTATGCCAAGGGCCCCGTATAGACTTCCAGGCTGTAAAAGAAAGGTTGGCGCAGCTTGTGCTGGGAAGAAGGGCCCCCAAAATGCAGCGAGAGCCATCCCCTCCTGAACAATACACATTCAAGTCCTCAAAGGTCTCAGAGAAAGGCAGCATCTCCTGGGGTCCGGATCAAAACCAGCCATTGCGTTCAACTCCATTGCACGAGCAGTTCACGAAGACCGAGGTCAGAGGTCCGAGCCTGGGGCCTTTGAGGCCGGTGCAAGGGGCCAAGGTCTCCAAATGCTGCCCCACCTGCCCAGGCTGGCGGCCCCAGCTGCTTCGTGTCCATGCCCCACCTGCCCTGGGTAGTCAAAGAGCCTTGAAAGGAGGTGGTATTTCTCCTTCTTACAGGTGGTCGAACCGGGGCTAAGCATTTCCAAAGTCCCAGAGCCTGAATTCACACCGCCAGAGCACGGAGTTCGCGGCGATACTCCAGGATTATGGTTATGGGACCGACAGTCTCGGCTGTACCCTGGTGCTCGGCACCCGGCACATGTGCTGTGCAAAGGTGATGAGGTGCCAAAGAACAGAGACCATCTACAGAAGCCCGATGCACATAGGCTTTTGCCAGCAAACGCCGTGTGCCGCCCGCCCTGCAGCCCGGGGGGTGCTCCTGACCCCACACATGTGCTGGTTCTGATGGAGGTGGAACCAAAGAGCCCCAGACAGACCCCACTTCGGCCCTGTCTGCCAGCGAGCGGGCTCTGCCCCCTCCTCTCAACGCCGAAGCTCACGGCCGAGTGAGTCCGTGCTGGCTGGTCCGGCGTCGTGCTCGGCCCGGCCCCAGGCTTTCAGTGTCATTCGCATGGACTTCACACGTATGGGGACGGTGTCCAGGCCTCCGGACCCCAGACCCCGCAGGCCTTCTCATCGAGCCATCCAGCAGCCCCAGGATGCTTTGGGATCATGTCCTGCAGAGAACCAGCCTCCAAATTAGTCTATTTTGTTGAAAGACCCAAGAAAAAAATCAGCTCTGCCCTTTCCTCTATTTGACACTGCAGACAGCCCCCCACCTCTCTGTGTTTTCTTCCGTGTGGGCGGCAGGTGACAGCAATATTTGCTGTCAGTGCCTGCCACCCTCGCTGGCTAGTGTTTACATGCTGAAGGGTTTTCAGTTAAGTGAGGTGTGTGAAATAAAGACCAAAGCTAGTATTTATTGAGAGCGGCTCTCCGCCAGGTACAAGCCGGGCACCTCATGGGCAGGAGTGCGTTTTATCCGGAACGAGCCCACGAGGTGGTACCATCGCCAGCTTGCTGACAGGCGACGGACCCCACAACCCTCACACCCACTGTAAGGGGTGCCTCTGTGTGCCGACACTGTGCCGGGCAAAGAGTGGGGACTCTTCGTTCCCTCAAAGAGGGGGAGGCAGAGGTCACACCTGCAGCACCCGAAAGGTGACAAGCCGCAAGGACGTAGTGACCAGCATGGAGTGCACACCGAGAACTTCTAGAGCAACATCTGTTTATTTCAGCGCCACCCTTGGTAACATTGAACCATGACGACATCGGTCTCACTCCGCAGCGACTCACAGGGGGCTGCTGCCCAGTGCCCAGGGGTGGGGATGGGCCAGATCCGATTCCTGCACCGGCCACCCTGGCTCCGCCCCTGCCCTGCAGGGATGAGCAAGTGTTTTCCTGCAGCCACCTTGCTGTTCATGCTGCTGACTTGCCGCGGGCACTCCTGCGCCCCAGCACCCACGGGTCCTCCGTCTGTGCTCATGCCCTTTCCTGAGGTGGCTGAGCACGGTGAGCGGGGACTCCGAATGAAGGGCAGCTCTGGACTGGGTGCTGTAACTTCATGGTGTAACCTCACCCTCACCGCAGCCCAGCATGAGGTGGGCGACTGGGGGCTCAGAGAGGGGAAGTCATTTCCCTGAGCTTGCACAGCTCATGAGTAACTGCTCTGAAATCAAAATCCAGGTTTGCCAGCTCCTAACCCATATTGTCACTGTCGGTGAATCGATGGCTTTCTCCACTGGGTCCCACACTAATCTGTTCCCACGGCTGACAAAATCACTGCATTATTACACTACATTGTATTATTGCATATATTATTATATATAGTTATAGTTACATGTTATATGTAACTATTTTATATACTTATAATTAGTTATTCTATGTATTATATAATTACAATTATATAAAATTACATTATATTTACTACATTATTATATATTGTTGCATTAGTTTATATTATGTTACATTACAGTTAACTATGTACTAACATTACATTATGCTATATGTTACATGACATTACAGTTGTGTACTCATATTACATTATGTGATGTTATATACATTATATTATAATTAGCTATGTACTTATATTACCTTGCTATGTTACATTACATTATATATTATAGTTAGATACATACTAACATTAAACTACAATATGTTATATTACATTGTATTATATTACAGTTACATTACATTATATTATAGCTGGCCGTGTACTTATCAAGTTAGTTACACCACATTATATACGTTATATACTAGTTAGGTGTGCACTAACACTGTGCTATGGTATATGTTACGTTGTGTTATACCATAGTCATGTTACACTGTATTACAGTTAGCTGTGCACTTACACTGCCTTGTTGCACTAGTTATATCACACTATTTTACAGTCAGCGTGCACTAACATCACACTATATTGTTATGTCGTGCTACACTGTATGTAACGGGGGATCACAGTTAGCTGCGCACTTGTTTTCCTTAGAGACTGAGAGCTCATTAAGGACACCAGCGGAATGTGATTTCTCTTTCAATTCCCAGCGTCTAGCACATGAACTCACAGAGTGGATGGGAAGAACATGTTTTTAAATTAAAAAACGTTTGCTCAATCACTTACTGGGCATTGTGTTATTCGATACAATACCTACCTACATGGTGGATGAGGTGGTTCTGTGTTCTGTGGCCAAACACGTCTAGACCCACACAGGACCCAGGGAAAGAAGGCTATTTTTGGAAAGGCTGAGAACATCACAGAATTAACAGGAACAAGCAAATTCACCTCTTTTGAAACCGTTGCCCCAGCAACTCGGCACAACTCGGCGGGAGACATGCTGTCTCAGCAGAGCGCGGCACCTGGGATCAGCATTTGCGGAGGAATGCTTGCCAGACAGGTGGTCTGCGGCTCCGGGAACGTGCCCTCCACGGCATGTCCCCGGTGCGTGGTGTGTCCGTGGTCCACGGTGAGCAGTCAGGGGTCAGCGCTCGGTTTTACCGGAGCCTGGCCGAGCACCGAAAGGAGAAGCAGCCAAGAGCAGCTGGGCGTGCCCCACCCTCCCGGTGCACCTGGCGCTCCCGCACCCCCCGCGGCCCCTGTGGGTGGAGGCATCAGTCTCTGCGGTTCAGCTATGAGATGCTCCTGCCGCTGCCTCGGTGTATCAGTGTATCAGCAGCACAGACAGAGAGCAACGGGGAGTTTTTCAGTTCTTCCTTAGGGAATAGCTGGCAACGGTTGTCAGAAATTAATTAATCCGCTGGCCTCTCTGGGTGATTTAACAGCAGCAGTGGAAGCAAGTGGGTGTCCTGAGTGAGCCAGCTTCTTCTAATCACCCCCCCTAATCGTACGACGTTCCCTTTCACCGAGTGGAGTGAAGCCTCAGGGCGTTAGGGTGATGGGTGGGAAATTTGTGTGCTCAATTGTTCACTCATTCTTTGGCTAAGCGAACATCTACTACCTGCCAGGAGGGCTGGGAAAGCCGGAAGGGCAAAGAGAAAAACCATGGGATCTCTGTTTTGGAGGAAGAGGAAGAGAAAGGAGGAGGAGAGGAAGGGAGGGAGGAGGGAGAGGAGTGGGGACTAGAACAAACAAAAAGAAGTAAAATCAGAAGAGAGCATCCATGCATCAGCGAGCTCACGCATCCTGGAGCGAAGGCAGCATGGGCAATGGTTGGCCTGCGTCTTCACCTCCCTGCGTGGGTCCTTTTGGGTCATCTTAAATCTCCCCTCCTCTATGTGACAACATCATTTTAGGTGGTAATTGTGCCACCTAAATAACAAGCGGGCAGACTCTCCCTGGAGGTGCACAGGGGAACGTTTTTAATAAGCCAGAGTCTCTTCCCTCCCACCAATGATGCTGCACCCCTTCCCCACAGGGACACCTGTGTGAGCAGGAAGAAAGGACAGATTATCACACAAGGCAGGGCATCACACCTGGAATGTCCGAGGAAGCTCCTGGAAGGCTTCCAGGAGGAGATATCCCTTGAAATGTATCCTGATAGACAGGAAGAAGTCTGTCAAGCAGAGGAAGGGCAGTTCTGTCCAACACCTGCTGGTACCATGAGTCAGGGCCTGCTCGGTGGCCATCTCCCGCCATCTCTGCTGTCAGTGCTGGGCACCGTCTCGGACAGCTGGCTGTACGCCAGCCCGCTCAGGACACGGGCAGCTGCCCACACAGGTGTTTATTTCTGCGTGCCCGACTGGGTCCAAAGCCAGAGAAAGACTCTTCTCCTGTCTGCGTGCGGAAAGCCAGGTCAAAGCCCCCTGTCTGTACATGGGAGGGAGAGAGCCCTGTGTTGTGCGTGGTCCCTGCCAGAGAGCACGCCTGCTCGGCATCGGCCTGAATGGAGTCCCAGCATGGACAAGGCCAAGTGCCAGAGAAGCAAAGAAAGACTGGACGTGAGGTTTGTTATTCCTCAAAAAGACCCCACAGTCCTGGTCTGTGGGTCGAGAGGACTTTTAAAGAACTTTAGTTCCTTTTTAGGTGGCGTGTCAACAGCAGGGATGCCCCTTCTTACCCCGGAGGACAGCCACCCACCATCCGGGGCTCTGCCAGGGTTGAGGACAGCCGACACCTGTCTCACAGCTGCAAATCACAGCCACTTAAAAACCTCTCTGGCCTCAGCTTACCGAACTTTCAAACTGGCAGGATGATCCCAGCCTCAACTACCTCCCGGAGGCTTCGTGAGCATCCGATGAAAAGGTTTTTCTCTTTATGTGATGAAAGCCATGGCCTCGCCACGGGCTGACACCCTCCCCTTCTTTGATTCGGCCTGGAAGGGTGTGAGGGGCCACCTCTGATCCCGAGTAGTCTACACACAGCAGATAACTCAACAGACGCTCACTGGCTTGTTTGAGCAAAACCAAGTCCACGGGAAACCTGCCCGTTGAAGAGAACTCATCTCAGAAGCAAGGCTGGGTTCTTCCCAGAGCACGCCAGGGCCCCCCGAGGACTGTGAGGCCCAGCGCCCCTCAGAGGGAGGGGACTCAATGGCCCCGGGGGCAAAGAAGGCACTTCGATGCTCCGTTGAAAACCCTGGTCCAGTTTCAGTTGCAAAGTTTGGAAGACGAATCTGGGCCTGTTCCCTGGGGGGTCCGGCAAGGGGGTGCTCAGAGGAGTCGCTGAGGGAGGGAGTGGGGGAGCAGGTGCTGCTTCTACGAAGAGAAGGCCCCCTTCCGATGAGAAAGACCCTCCCGTGTCTGAGATGGTCACGGCAAAGATGC
Organism: Anoura caudifer; assembly: GCA_004027475.1. NCBI lineage: Eukaryota > Metazoa > Chordata > Mammalia > Chiroptera > Phyllostomidae > Anoura > Anoura caudifer. The sequence continues at coordinate 182,154 of PVKU01002168.1, read as the reverse complement.
GCATGGGCAGCCATAATCGCAAAGTCGGCTTTTGCAACCAGCAGGGAAGAAAAGAAGAGAAGAGAGACGAAGAGGCGATTGAAAGATTCACTGGCCTTTTTCTGCACCCCCCCCCACCCCCCGCCCCCATGATTAACTGGGAACCATCAGGGACCATGCTGTTGGCCACAGGGCTGACAGGAAAAGAAGGAGAGCCGGGGAGGAGGGCTGGGGATCCGCCAGTGGCCAATTTGGGCTCTGTCCCCCCGGTCGGGCATGCGAGCTCACCCAGGCCCGTGTCCCCACCCGACCTGGGGGACAACACCCTGACCACCAGGTGGTGGGGACGTCCAGAGATGCTGTGCGCACAGCAGACACTGGTGACTTGCTGGAGAAAAGTGGTGAGCGGAGGGGAAGGTTGCCCGCAAGGGCTCTTGACTTCAACACGTGCTGAAGGCCCGCCCCAGCTGGACAGAGCACCTGTCTTCGGGGCGTCTGAGTGGCTCCTCAGGGAGGAGGGGTGTGGTTACCAGCCTAGAAGATGAAGTTGCAGGGGAACTGTCCCGGTGAGGGTCAGTGAGAAACCCGTGGGTGATGCCGAGGTGTTTATTTCTTTGCATCTTGCTCACCCAAAGGCCTCATCTGTTACACACTAGTTACAGGGTGACTAACAAGTTCTACTTGAAAGAAAACACAGTGTCACACACACATGCACATCCATCACTGAGCCCAGGTGTGTGTGACAAGTGCACGGGTTCTCCTAGTGGCCTCGGTTGTTCTTCAACAAGAGCAAGCAGCTCCTTGAGTGAACTTATGGCTCGAAATACGGAGCAATCACACGCGTGACCAATGGCAACAAACAAAACCAAATCCCACCTCCTCCCACAGAGGGAACGTGCCTGACAGGTCTCGAGGCCATCTGCCCCCTGTGTGTGATTTGGCTACCAAGGAGCTGTGTGACCGTAGACCAGCCCATCACCCTCTCTGGGCCTCACTCTTCCCTTCTGTGAAATGGGGATGAGAGCACCTCCCTCCTCGGGAGCCGTGAGGACTTCAGGAGCCAACAGATGTGAAGACCTGAGCCCAACACTTGGCGCGGGACCTGGCACCTGGCAGATGATTATTTGAGAAGCCGCCGTATTTCTCCGTGTTACTATTACTGTTAGTGGGGGCAGTTGCTAGTGGCAGTGCCTTCATTTTCACTCTTTTATGAGGGCGTGTGCCCTGGGAGAAACACGTTCCAGCTGCGGAATTGTGAGCACTTGGTATTTATTCTCCGTCCCATTCGAGCGCGGCAACTACGCGATGAGCTGGGGAGGTGGGCGGGGGTCTGCGATGGAGGCCCAGTCAGCCTCCGCCCGCCCCTCTGCAGACGGTGTCCTGGAGTCTTCGGTGTTTGCTGTGATGGATGCAGGGCTTATTCCTCTTCAGACAGACGTGTTGGTGATTCGCGGTGGGGGCAGACTCCCCGGGGTGGGATGTACGTAGGGTGGGGTGTGGCAGACTCCTAGAGGTGAGATGTATGTGGGGTGGGGTGTGGCAGAGGCCGCTGGCTGAGGAGGAAAACGAGTGAGCGAGTGAGGCAGGGGGAGTGTGAGGAAGACGGAGGGAGAAAGGACCTCGCTGCCGGTCAGCGGAGCCCTGGCAAGAGCGGGTGTGGCGGATACAAACCATCCGCCCAGACACAGCTTGTTCATCCGCTGGACAAACACACGTGCACAGCTGGAAACACCACACCCCACCCCACAAGGCGCACCTCCGCTGGCTCCGCCTGTTCAGGGGTCTGCGTTCCGGGACCTAGACGTCCAACCGGACTGCTGAGGAGCCCTCGGCTCTAGGGCTCCAGAACTTGCCAGAGGTCCTGGGACGAGCGGGGTGGGGCCTGCTCAGACCCCGGCCTGCCACCCCAACCCCACCTGCCTTCATCTTCTGTGCAGGATCAACTCCGTCCCAGCGCTGGGCTCTGCGCTTGGAAGAGCGGCTGGGTCTGGGCCGGCCAGGGCTCCACCCGACGTCGCACAGCCAGCACGGTCAGGATGAGCATGAGCGGGGCCAGGGGACGCCGCAGAGAAACGGCGCTGCCTTAGAGCACCGGGGCCCAGGGCGCCCGGCTGCCACTCCACGGCAGGACCCTGGCCCCTCTGGGGAGGACAAGAGCCCGGGGGTCACTGTGCCTGCTCCCCAAAGCTCTCTGCTTGTGCAGACAGATGCGTGGAAGCATTTCCAACATCACGTGCAAATCTCCACACCACAACGGAGTGTCTGGCTGCGTGGGAAAACCGCAGTGTTAACTTTGATTGAAAACGGTTCTAAGGAACCCTGCTTTGCTTTCAAATGTTCTCAGAGCAGGTGAGGGACTGGAGCCTTTTGGGAAGTCTCCAACAAGAACACTGACTATTAAACACCTCCCCCACCCACTGGAGGCATTTTAAAAGGGTGCATCATTTTAAATAAGCAAATAGTCACAAGGCATTAAAAGTAAGAAGGGGAGTTAAGCGCTGGGGTGGGGGGTGGGGAAGAGGGGAAGTAGAAATGGTATCACCGAGCAACATTCTTCCGGCGGCTAAAACAGGACCCGGTCAGGGGCTGCTCTTTCCAGGAGACAGATGTTCTTGTGAGGAAGCTCACTGCATAGAGACCGCACAATTGTTCTGTGTGCAAACAGAGCAGAGGAGTGATCAAGTGAGAAAGATGCACCCCAGAACTACTGGGAAGCATGGGGGCCTGAGAGCAGCAGGTGACGATGGCCAGGTGGTTGGGGAGCACTGGCTGGGAGAGGGTGCCTCAGGGGCGCTGGCAATGTGCTGTTTGGACTGGGGGCAGTCACGGGGGTACCTGCGTGTGTATGTCAGGGCCCCCAAGCCCACCGCAGGTTCAGTGACCCTCCAGGACCCGTGGCTGTCATTTATTACAGGGCAGGACACAACGCACAGTCCTGGTGCCAAAGGACAGGCACACGGGCGAAGTCGGAACCAGGCACAGGCTTCCAAGCGTCCCCTGCCGGTAGAGCCTGGAGGGACGCACCAAATTCCCCAACAAGAGGTCGTGACGAAATGTCTGAGATGTAGCCAGTGAAGGACACGCAGTGCCCAGGGTCTTCACTGGGGTCGGTCACGTGGACACCCGCTGCCTAGCATGGACCGAACCCCAGAATCCCAGCAGGAAAGCAGCTGTTCTGCCTAAGCCGCATGTTGCCCGATTTAGGCACCATGAGCCATAGGTTAGGACAGCAGGGACCCTCCTGGACACTGTGGGCACAGAGCCCAGCCAGGGCTGACCGTGTAAGAATGTCTTCCGCAGGGTGGTGGTCAGGCTCATCATGGTGACAATCTGCAGGCTTATGTTCTGGGCTGGCCAAAAAGTTTGCTCAGTATTTTTTTTTTTTTTCCCATATGATGGTGGTAGTCGCGCTTAATTGTCTTTAACTTCATTCGAAACAATGTTGTTAGATAGTACTGTGACAGCTGTCACATCAGCGTGCATTTTTAAGAAAACACTTAGCAAAAAGGGTGAATTTTTGTGTGGCCATTTTAACAGTGAAGATGGAAGAAAATAATAATGCAAGATTTTCGGCATTTTATGCTTTATTATTTCAAGAATGGTAAAAATGCAACTGAAACGCAAGAAAAGGCTTGTGCAGTGTGTGGAGAAGGTACTGTGACTGATCACATGCGTCCGAAGTGGTTTGCGGAGTTTCGTGCTGGAGACTTCTCGCTGGGCGGTGCTCTTCCAGCGAGCTCTTCAACCGGTCGGGTAGAGCAGCTGAAGTTGATAGCGATCAAATTAATTGGGAACAATCAAGTGATATCACACAGGAGACAGCCGATGTCCTCAAAATATCCAAGTCAATAAAATTATTGGTGAAAATGAAAACTGTGTCTTTTATTTTACAGAAAAAAACCACACAGACTTTTTGGCCGCCCCAGTACGAACGCGGAATGCTCCGAGTTGCATGTGAGTCACCCCTCGGTTGAAAAGTAGAACCAGGAACAGACAGACGTAAAACAGGACCCAGAGACGTGTCGGCGTGACATCTGAGAGGCTTGGGGAGCTATCGGCCCAGGGCCGTTCAGTTTATCTCGTTAGATGAGGGGAGAGATGGTTAAAAGTTTACATAAGTTACCACCCCATTTAAGTGGCGGCCATTCGAATCTGCGCCTTGTCCTCAAAAGGTCACCCTTCATTCTGGGGACCAGGAAGAGCCACCAGCTTTGCTGTCACACGAGTTTTTGGTTGCAACAGGTCTAATGGCTGCTGGCTTGTAATCTGGAGCCTGCGAATGTTTGTTTTCATTTGTTAGGATATTTGCTGACGGACACTATTTGGTCACCTGAGGTTACGAACCATCTTGGCTCTGGGAGGCTCTTCCCCAGCCCCCTGGGCCATACAAGCCCACGACCACCAAGTCCCTGAAGCAGCATCAGTCAGCTCAACCGTGCTCGTATTCTTAAACTCGGGAACACAGCAGAAGGCTTTCGCTTCCTTGAACAGACTTATTTTGCAAGTAAAACAAGGTGGTGGACAGAGGGGCTTCCACAGTGGTGCTGAACCTCACCTGCCACCCAGCACCACCCTAGACCCCGAGAAGGGGCTCAGATAACGGGAACTGGATTTTCACATTTGAGAGAAGGTTCTGGGCAGGGGCCGATGTGAGTCCGAGACTTCGCCAGCTGGAGCCAGGCTGGTCAGTGGGAGCATGGGGGAGCCAAGAGACCCCAGCAGGGGTGACCAGTGACCCCAAACCCCAACCCCTCGGGGCCGTGTCCTTGAGCCAGTGATGACACACAGGGCTGCTCCCCTCCCTGGGGCTCCCCTCCTTAGATCTAGATAATGCTGAGTGCCAGGCACTGCGCTCTTGCTCTTCTTAGTCCTACTCTACGCTTCCAGGCAGATTTTACAGGCAAGAACACAGGTCCAGAGCCATTAGGTGGCAGCTCTGGCAGAAAACGGCAGCGGATGGTGGAGCCAGATTTGAAGGCAGCTGTGTCCTCCTCCAGAGGCAGAAGCACCACTGTGGGGGGGGGGGGGACACCGGGGGCCACGTGTCCCTCCAAAGGGGAGGCTTTTCAGGGTATTGTGAGGACGGGACAGTTGTGAAGACTGGAGAAAAGGGGGCAGAGGGAGAGCAGGTGGTCTGAGAGGCGCCGCTTCAAAGGCGGCCCCGAACAAGGGCGCAGAGCCTGCCCTGGGTTCAGCCCCACAGCCCACCGCTGCCCCGCACAGGACACGCACTGGCCATGTGTGGACCATGTCCCTTTAGTACAGCAGGACGCAGGTCTGGGAGTGGAGGTCTGAGCCTCATGCGCTCTCCCATTCAACATCTCCTACCCAACAGGGAACCAGCGCCTCTGGGTGGGTAATACCCCCGGGCAGACACCCGGAGACCTGCACACATGGGATCAGTCTCAAGAATGAGCCCGGGCCAAGCCCAGAGGGAACCTGGCAGGCATGGAGCCCCCGGGCCCTGAGCCAGCATTGGACAGCGCACCTGTGCACCACAGGTGTGGTGAGCAGAGGGGATGCACACCTGGCTTGTCCCACTGGGACAGACACACAGACTCGCCCTTCCTTCCCGAGGGGCCTCACTGCCCCAATGCCAAACACTGGATGCCCCAAATCAGACAGAGCCTGGCACCAGCTGGAACCCAGAACTACAGAACTGAAGGACCTGCCAGCCTGCTCCCTCCAGGGCCTGTGGCCACACCAGGGCTGTTGCAACCTACAGGAAAGGTTCAAGTGCACAGAAGCAGAGCAGCAGGAGAAGAAGCCCCCTAACAGCAGGCTTCAAATATCACCTCCTCTAGGAAGCCTTCCCAGATAGCCTGCCCCTGCAGACTGCTGGAGGTGCCCTCCTCCAAGGCCCTGAGATCAGAAAGCTCTCTGAATCCCAGCTGACCTCTGAGCGGGGTGATCGATTACCCTAGTTTGCCCAGAACTGTCCAGGTTTCAGCACCAAAAGCCCTGCACGATAGGAAACTCCTCAGCCCTACACAGACCTGGAGGGCTGGTGGCCTTACATCTGAGTCACCAGTTTGACAGTGAAGTCCAGAGGTCAAGAGGGGTCAGCCTTCTATTCAAACCCAAGTCCCATCAACTGTCTCCTGCAGACGTCAGAACTGCTCGGGGCCCCATTCCTCACTAGTACACCGGGGAGAACCACAGATCAGCACCGTGGCCAGCACAGGGGGGCTCCATGGCGAGCCTAGGTTCCCACCATGGTCATTATGGTTCAGTACACAGTCATCACAGGTTCACACCAGGGTCATTATAGGCTTCACACCACAATCACCATAATTCACACCGAGGTTATCAGAGGCTCACACACCACAGCCACCCCAGATTCACACCATGGTTATCGCGGGCTCACTGCACGGTCATCATCAGCTCACACACCACAGCCACCCCAGGTTCACACCACGGTTATCACAGGCTCCCTGAAGGTCACTTCTAGAAGGAGCAAGTGCCCCCTCCCCCAGACCTCTCCTCATCCTTCCATCCTCCTGGGGCCCCGCCCCTTCTCTGGCACCAGCCCATCCGCCCTTTGGAATAATTTGCTTCAGCCACAATGCACTCTGTCCGAACAGGCAGTGGGCAGAGGACCGAGCTAACAGCTGGCTGGGCTGCAGGGGTTTGTGACACAGGACCACATGTGTCTGAGGCCCAGATCACCCTCACTCCCACTGCAACAGGTGTGGTCCATCAGCTGCTGCCCTGCTCCAGCACCTGGGCGCCAGTCTCTGACCCGGTGACCGGGGGCCAGGCCCTCAGTCTCCTCCTCTCAGAAATGGGCATGTGATCAGTGACACTGCCTGCACAGGGCCTTGCCCTCCTCTGCCCCATTAATCCTCTCCTGCCTCACCTGTCTGCACACCTGAGAGCCACATCCTGCATGTAATGTGCTCGCAGGATGTCGGTGAGGGTGACAGAGAGGCTGGTGATAGCTTCTCTGTGATTCCTTGACACCCCCAACACAGCACAGAGGTGTCGCCATGGCATGCTGCCTGCAGGGTCCACCCTGCCCGGTTGATTTGGTCATCTGACTCTCCACAGGAAGGAGGAAGGACTGCCTGGGCATCAGACAGGGGCCAGGCGATGGGAGCGGCGCTGTCACAGCTGGGCAAAGACAGGCGGGCGTGTAGGGCCTGGAAGCTCATTAGTATACCCCCTCTGGTCTCCCTCAAAGCCACTGGATGCCAGATTATAATGAACTTGTAATCAGCTCCCAGAGCGCTACGCCAAGGAGATGGAGGAGGGGCTGTGGGGGGTCTGGAGGGGACAGACAGGGTCCCATCTGTTGGCTGCCGCCCTGGTGGGGGTGAGGCAGGAGCCACCTGCTCCCCACCCTCTCACTTTCATCCTTCTGGGGCATGAGGCTCACCGGAGCCCAGGTGCCTGGGACAGAAGCCTAAGGGAACCCAGCCCTTGTCACTGAGCTGCCCGACTTCTGGCCGCTGGCATGCAGTCCTCCCACCTGATGACCCTCAGGTTCTATCGCTGTCCCGTGGAACACCCTGTCACGAGACACCCTAAGGGAACTCAAGTGGCAGGGGCAGCGTGGAGAGGAGCGTGGTCCGTCCATGAACAGGTCGGGTCCCCGGTTCCGGCATCAGAGACTCCCCTGCGAGGTAAGTGTGCCCACTACCTGCGTGTGAGCCCATTCAGAAGGGACAGGGGAGTGCTGGACCAGGTCCCACTGCTGGGAGGGGAGGTCGAGGGGTGGAAATAGGGCCCTTTGGAGCACGGACTTAGGAAAATTCTGCTTCCAGCCCTGGCCGGTGTGGCTCGGTGGATTGAGCGCCGGCCTGCAAACCAAAGGTCACCAGTTTGATTCCCAGTCAGGGCACATGCCTGAGTTGTAGCCCAGTAAGGGGCACATGAGAAGCAACCACACATTGATGTTTCTCTCCCTCTCTTCCCCTCTCTCTAAAAATAAATAGATAAAATCTTTAAAAAGAAAATTTGCTTCCAGCCAAGATGGAGAAACAGGGACCAGATTTACCCTCCCAAATGAAACAACAAAAAAGGGACAAAACATACAAAAATGGCTTTGAAGACACTGGACATCAGGCCACGGAGGACAGTGAGCCTTGAGAGATGGAAACAAACAAGGGGAGACCTTCGGCTGCCTCAGTTTACCACCTGAGTTTTTGCACCGTGGAGCAGGGAGGGGAACCCGGGCAGAGACCAGCAGACTCCCTGGTTGGAGACACAGGACTGAGAGCTGGGGAGACTGAGGCAGCCGGAGAGCACAGGGCAGAGTGTGGAGAGGGGACAGCTGTACGGACCGAGCGTCCTGGAGGTCTGCAGAAGGACCGCAGATATTCAGCAGAGGACAAGTGTGCAAGGAGACCACTGGAGACAGGGACGAATCTTGCAGAAGGACTCAGGGAACACGGCCTGGTGCACGCACAGGCCACACACGGTGCCTGATTCACCCAGTCCTTAAAACGTCTCGTAGCGCACGGAGCCTGCGTAGAACACTCCGAACAGCCCTGCCTCCGTGGTGGGAAACAGGTGCTCAGCCTACAAGTGGCTCTGGTGGCCCCTGACACATCTTACAAGCCAGACCCAAACGGTCACGCTGTTTCCAAGTAACCTAACTGCACCCTGGAGCAAAGCTTGAGAACATTTCTAGGACTATGAGAACATCCAGCCTCCAAAAAGGTAAAGTTCACAGTGCCTGGCATCCAACCGGAAGTCATCAGGTACGCAAAGCAGCAGGAAAGGTTGACCCAAAGAAGGGAAGAAACAACCCATCAAAACCCGCCAGGAACGGACCCGGATTTAGAATTAGGAGAAAGGACATTAAAACGTTGTTGTAACTCTACTCCACAAGTTTAAAAAGCTAGAGGAAACACTGACCGTGTTAGGAAGAGAATGGAAGACATAAAAAAAAGACCCAAATTAAGCTTCTAGGTGTGAAAACTACAACATCTGGGACCACACGCGGGATGGGATTAACAGAGATTAGCTATTCAAAGAAAATACTGGTGAACTTGAAGATACATCAGTAACTATCCAAAACGAAACACAGACAGAAAAGACACTAAAAAGAGAATGGCAAGCATCAGGGAGCCGGGAGACAACTTCAGGCAGCCTGATCCATGTGTCAACGGACTCTCCAGAGGAGAACACAGAGAGAGGGAAGCTGAACTCAGTGGCCAACCCCCACCCCCCTCCCAAACAATCCAATTAAAAACAGGCGAAGGACCTGAATAGTCACCTCCCCCAAAGAAGATACTCGGATGACCAGCACACACCTGAAAAGGTACTCAGCATCGCTGATCAGAGAAATGCAAAGCAGAACCACAGGGAGATGCGCCTCGCTCGTTAGGATGCTGCAGGCGGGAAGATGGCAGGTGACACGTGCTGGTGAGGGTGCAGGGAAAAAGGAGCCGTTGCCCACGGTTGGTGGGAGTGTAAGCTGGTGTAGCCTCCATGGAAACCAGGATGGAGGCTCCAAAAATTAGATTAAGAATTTAAAGACGGAGCTAGCGTGTGATCCAGCCGCTCCACTTCTGGGGATGGGTCTGCAGGAAACGATACCAGGTCCCTGAGAAGATGTGTGCACCCCACGTTCAGTGCAGCATGATGCGCAGTGGCCAGGGCGCTCAAACAAACCTCGCCTCCATAGACAAATGAATGGGTTAAAAATGTGACACTCACACACGCAATGGAACGTATTCAGCCACGAGCAGAAGGGAATCTTGCCATCTGTGACACCATGGATGGACCTTGCAGGCTCCGTGCTAAGTGAAGTCAGCCAGACAGACAAGTACCGTACGATCTCCCTTATACATGGAGCCGAAAAATCCCAAACTCGTAGCATAGAAACAGACCAAACTGGTGGTTGTCGGAGGCAGGGGGTGGGGGGTTGGGTGCAGGGAGTCAAACGGTACGAACTTCTAGTTACGAGATAAGTAAGTCCCGCGGATGTCATGCACAGCATGGCCACTCTAGTTAACAACACCGTATTGTCCACTGAAAGTTTCTCAGAGAGTAGATTTGGAAAGTTCTGGTCACAGGCAGAACACAGAATTGTTAACATGTGAGCAGATGAATGCTGACTAAGTTTATTGCAGTACTCATTTTGCAATATATACGCATATCAATACACCTTCATGTTAAACACATCATATTTACACAATGTTAACTATATCTCAATAAAACTGGGGGTGGGTGGGTGCGGAAAAGGACAGAAAAATTTCCAGGGGAAACCCACAGGTGCAGGGAGCTCCCAAACCCCATGCACAGGAAACATGAAGAAAAACGACCTGAAGGCACATCATAATCAGCATGCTTCAAGTCAGTATGGAGAAAACTGTAAAAGCAGCCAAAGGAAAAAAAAAAGACACATTATGTTCAGAGGGATCAGGCAGAAACGACAGCAGGTTTCGCACTGGCAACAATGCAAGCGGGAAGGCGGGGGAGTAATAATCTGAAATAAACTGTCAGGCTAGAATTCTATGCCCAGTTTTTTAAAAAAAACTTTCAAAAATGAAAGCCAAAAAAGATTTTTCCCTCAGATGCACAGGAGCCGAAAGAATCCATCACCAGCGTTTCTGCACAACTAGAAGTGTTAACGTCTGTCAGGCAGGAAAGAAACCCCCCATCTGCACACAGGAATAAGGAACTCTGGGAACAATAACCATATGGGAAACTATACAGGATTTCTTTCTTACTGTTTAAACCTCTTTAAAAGGTAAGTGATTTTTAACAGGCACAACAATGTAGTGTAAGGTTTATAACATGTAGAAGTGAAACCTGTAACAAGAATAGCACAAAAGCCGAGAGGGGAGAACTGGAAGTATATTATTGTAAGGTCCTTGCACTCCATGTGAAGAGAAACAGTTTCACTTGCAGACGGGTTGTGGTAAGTTACAGACGTCAACTCCAAATCCTAAAGCAACCACTAAAATAACGAAAGGAGTTAGAGCTAATGAGCCAACAGAGGACATAATGTGGAATAAAAACTTGTCACTTAATCCAAAAGAAGGGAGAAAAAGAGGAGAGGAAAGGAAAAAAACAACAACAAAGAAGTACGGATGGGCCCAACAACAACAAAAAAACAACAACAGTGAGATAGTAGATTTATACCCAACTACACAAAGCATCGCATTAAACGTAAGTGGTTCAAATACTGCGATCAGGAGGTAGGGATTGTCAGATCAGATTTTAAAAATGGGCTGAAGTGGCACAGAGATCGGACTTTGCCTCTCTAAGCTTCAGTTTCCTCATCTATAAAATGGGTCTTAAAGTTGCCTACCCCATGGACCTCTTATAAGGATGCAGTGAGATTCCACGTATTATTCAACACAGGGCCTGCCGGGTACTCCCTCAGTATTTGATATGTGGCAGCTAGGATGGGAAGGTACGGGGACATCTTTAGGGGACAGAACACAGGGAAAGCGTGAGCAGAGATGGGTTCCTATCCTCTCAGAGTTGGAGGAGGTGGGGTTCAGACCCCTCCCCCTCCAAGCAGGGCTGAGCATACAGCAGGTGCCCTGAAAAAACACTTCAAATTTTTAACTGGAGACTCACAGCCACCCCCAGATGCCCCAGTTTTCTTAGCTCTGTGAGATACGATTATTCCAAGTCCGATGTAACACCTTGGCTCTTGAAACACCATCTGCAACTCTGGTCTACGAGAAGCGAGAAGCGCTACAGATTCCCTTCTCCGTAGCTGCTCGTCACACCCCTGCAAACTCCCAGCCTGTATTCTTTCCCGAGGCAGGTCTACTTGGAAGGATAAAACATTTAAATCCCCCCCCCCCAATTGGAAGTACAAGATAGGCCCCTCAGTTCAAAACATTTGAGATAATAGATGATTTGTATTTTTATGGTAATTCTTGCTTCAAGGAAAAGGAGCAGTCCCCGGCGGGGGTGGGGGGGGGGACTTTCTCTGAGGAGCAGACTGCCAGCCTCCCTGGAACCCTATTTTCCTGGGCGGTGCCAGGTCCCTGGGGAGGGGGGGGGGCAGTGGGTGGGGGCGGGGCACTTCTGCTGGTTTCCTGCAGATCCCTTGGAGTGCAGCTAGGACCCTCCCAAGAGCTAATACACACACCAGACGTCTTTTGTGTTTTTTCCCCTCCATGAAAAATGATTAAAATGCAAATGAACTGCGAGCCTCCCAAGGTCCAGAAGGAGAGAGAAATGGAGAAAGGGGGGCTGGCGGGGGTGTATCAGCATCTCAGCTGTGATTAGACCATACCACACACGTCGTCTTCCAGAAAGACCCACCCACGGTCAACACAATGTGCCCGGTGCAACGGTGTCCTCCCACCAGCAGCAGGGCTGAGTTCTGAGAGTCGGCTACGGGGAGGAGTGGGGGACGGTCAAGCAGAGGAAGCCTCCTCAGGTGTCTCCAGCCCATAGCGACCCACCACTCTCCGCCGGGTCTCCTCACCCCACCCCAGGCCCACAGCTTTTGGTCTCTCAGGGACCTCACTGTCTTACCAGGCAGGACCTATCATGCTGCTGACACGAAAGGTCATTTTGTGGGTCAAAAATGGTCAGATATCAGCAGCTTCATATGGGTCCACCTAACCAAGTCACAACCTACCGCCTAGTGATAACTGACTTCTCTCCAGGCTTGGCCGTTGACCACAAGGTTTTGTCCGGCTCTGTCCACCCACTGTCCAGTCTAGAGAGATTACACCAGCGGCCACAGGATGAACCCGGCCCACACACCTGCTCTGTTTGGTCCACGGAGCAACCAGCCCCCCGAGGACGGCTGCCACCCATTCCTGTCCTGCCTCCTGGACGCCCCCACTGCCCCCACATGGATGGGTGAGATCTGACCCCCTCCCCTTAAATCTGGGCTGGCCTCAGGACTCCTGACCCAAGGAAAACAGAGTTAGTGATCCCCCTGGGACTTCCAAGGCCAGGGCATAAGAGGTTTTGCAGCTTCCACTGGGGAACGCTTCTTGGAGGGAGGCAGCGCCACACAGGAAGTGCAAGGTCCCTGAGGCCCCCACACTGGGAGGGGCCCGGGTGCCTGCAGGAGCCCCTGTAGGCTGAACTGCCGAGTGGGGAGAGCGGTCAGGTTGCTCGGTGGAGCCAGGCATGTGTGTGAAGAAGCCACGGAGCCCCAGCTGATGCCATCAGAGTAGAAATACGCTGCCCAAGTCCCTCCCAAACTCTGGGGCCACAAAATCGTGAGCCAAAGACAAAGTGTTGCTTTAAGCCACGGAGTAAGTGAAATAAGAAGCAAGAAGTAACTGAGACTGCTCACATCACAGGTGGTTGGTTTGTTAAAAAATTAATTAGTTGCCAAGATTTGAAAATCCAGACTGCAGGAACAAATCAAATGTTCAGTTTCCTTGAAAACCCAGAGGGCCCGCAGCCCTGGGCCTGTGTGTCTGGGTGGCTCAAGCGAGCGGCTGCAGCCAGACCCTCGCCCTCCGGGTCGCCCCCACCCTTCACCCCATCCTGTTCCAGTCCAGGAAGTGACCTGCCTGGCCTCAGTCTCCCTGGTCTCATCTCCCACCCTGGCCCGATCACATGGGCACTTTACACCCTCCAACCCCAGCAGGAGACACCACGTCCAGCCCCGTTCCACCCCCAGCTTTCACGCACGATGCGTTCCCTCCACCTGGAACAGCCTCTCGCTTTGTCTCTGTCACAGCTAAGCGTCCCTCAAACTCGGCTCAATTCAAACCTCCAGGAGGCGTTCCCTGACCTCTGGGGCTGGGTTTGGTGCCGCCTCTGGGCTCCTAGGGCACCTGTGTCTACCCCCTGACCCTGTCACATAGGGCCTGTGACCCCTCCCTCCCTAGCACTCCAAGTAGGGAGGGCCTGGCACACAGGGCACGTCTGCTGAAGGACTAGATGAGTGGCTGGGAAGGCAACTTTGCCCCCATTTCACAGGTGATGAAACTGAGGCCCCGAGCAGGGATCGGTCTACTGCCTCTTGAAGACCAGTGGCCGGTAACACAAGAACCAAGATCTTTATTCTCTATGGGTCTTCAGACCCTGCCATGGGTTGAATTGCGTTTCCCAAAAAGATGGACAGAAGTCCTAAGTCCTGGTACCTGTGAATGTGACCTTTGACAAGAGGACCTCTGCAGGTATAATCAAGCTAAGATGAGGTCATGAGGGTGGGCCCTGATGCAATATGACGGGTGTCCTGATACGGAGAGACACAGACAGGTGAAGATGGAGGCCGAGATCGAAGTGAGGCACCTACAAGCCAGGGAGGCCAAGGACAGCCGGTGACGCCACGGCGCTAGGAGGGAGGCACGGACCGCTTTTCTGCCTGCAGCCTCCTGACCTGCCATGGCCCTGCGGACCCGCAATTTTGACTTCCAGTCTGCGGAACTGGAGGAGATTACATTTCTGTTGTTTGAAGCCACTCAGCGTGGTAATTTGCTTCAGCAGAAATGAACACCGGGCTCTCTAATGACTTATTTTTAAAAATGTACATAATCGAAGGATCTGTGAGTCTCTCAAGCTGATGCGTAGTGAAGGGCCTCCCTCCCGGCTCTTCTGCTTTGCGGCTGAGCCTCCCTGGACCCCCATTTCCTCCCCATCTGTGCCACAGAAACCATAAAGATACCCACCCCAGGCTCCAGGTTTCCCACCTGTGGCAGGTGTTGTCTGGAGGGAGAAAGAACCTTAATTTGGGAGCGGGTTCCAGGTTATATTATTCTGGATCTCTCTATCTGAAGTTGCTGAATCGAGGCTGGGGTGACTTCCAGGGATCATGTGACTTTAATGACCTAAAAGGGACAAAAGGGCCAAGGATCCATTCCATCCTGGGAAGGGGAGGGAGAGGGGCAGCCCTACAGTAAGGATTTAAGCCCCGGGTCTCACCCTTGGCCGCACACCGGAATCCACTGGGAATGAAAAAGAAACCCTGACATCCGCTCCTGCCCCTGACTCTGAAGGCAGGGCCTGGGGTGGGGCCGGGCCGCAGGACTGCTTGGAGCTCCCAGGTGTTTCCAATGGCGGCAACCTCTGGGGATGCCAGTGACTGAAGGGGTTTGGGCTAGTGACTGAAGGGACAGTGCGGGGCGAAACTAGACTGAGCCCATGCCCGGGGTGAGCTTGTTTTACCAGGGGGTTGCAGGGAGGGGTTACAACTTAGGGGCATGGGGACAGGCACTCCTTGTCCCTCTGGTTCATCTCCTGTGCTGGCCCAGCACACAGTAGGTGCCTTACATGTCCGTTCCCTTCCTGAAGTACAGAGGCCTGAGTCTCTGCATCTCTGCACAGGGGGGACGTCTTCAGAGCAGGAGTCACACTCCACAGCATTCCCAGGGAAAGGGGCTTAGGTTTGTGGCTTCCAAGGAAGGATCCGGTTTCTTTGCCCAATTCATCCATCCGTCAAGCAGAAGCTCGCTCCTGACCCCACCCACCCTCCCCTCCCTCCTTGGTCCTCCCTTGGGGCCGGGGTTTTCCCAAGCCACCACTTCAGTGATAAGACGGTCCCTGCTCAGTGACCTGCAGCAGCATCCTCTGCTTACTGATTGAGTGACCTCCTCCAACCTGGCAGCATCTTGTGTCACCTGGCCCTGGCTGCCCTCTGCCAGCTCTCCTGGGCCCCTGCCCTCCTGCTCCCTGGGGATTCTGGGACTGTGTTCAGGGCCTCGCTCCTTCACACCTCTGCCTAAAATGCCCTCGTTGCCAGGCCTGCAGCGGGAACCTGCCTGTTCTTATCCACCAGCATGTCCATCCTCAGAGTCCTGACGAGGGCAGGTGTTTGGGAGGAGAGCACCTAACACTCGAATTTGCTGTTTCCTGACAATGCCCTTCCCTGCACATGCCTCTGGTCTGGCCCTCACCCAATCATCTAACAGACAGATACCTGTGGAGGACCTACTATGTGCCAGCCTCCTTGGTCACCCTCACTGGAGGTGGCCTGGCTCATCGCTTCTCTAATAGCCTGGGAGCAGCCAGCGAGGAAGCCCACGTCCCGTTCAACTCTGTGCCCCAGCGTTCCTGTCCCCTTGCCTCACAGAGTGTGGCACAAGGCAGGCACTCAACACGTGCTGAACAAGTGGGTGGCGGCACTGCCATTTCTCTGTCAAATTGTCCACTGGTGGTTTGGGGACAAACCATGTGGGGTCTGTCCCTGTGTGGGGACAGTCATGCACACCCTGGCGGCCACTGCACACTCAGAGTGTGTGCTGAGCCCCTATGATGGCCAAGACAAAGGAGTAAAAGTCCCTGCGGCGTGGGGCAGGGAGACACCGGAATGCCACCCGCCAGAGCACGGCGCACCACGGCCACACCGATTCCCGGGGGAGAGAAGGAGACGAGTCATCTTTAAATGCCTGCCCCGCCCGTGGTACTGTGTCTTCAGGGGGAGCAGCGAGGTGGGAAAGTGGGGTCTGAGTGCCGCAGGCATGCAGACCCAGATTGGAAACCCAGCTCTTCCCCTTACCCGCGGTGCGTCCTGGGAGAATGACTGAACCGGGCGGAGTCTGATCTCCCGGTCTGTAAGACGGGGACAGCAGCACCCAGGTCGCCGACCTGCAAGGACTCACTGTCCAAAAGGGTGCGCGTGCCCAGCGTCTGGCACACAGCAGGTCCTCAGTAAACCTTGGTGTCTCTCCCCACTGGCGGGCACTTTGTGTCTCCTCTCCTTTCTGGACTGAGCAGGTAATTAATGCTCAAACCTCTCTCCATGGGAATAAAGTGACCACATGAGACTTCAATTATAAACAAACAAATAAAAAATCTCCGCGCAGTTTCAGCCTATAGGTGCTAAAAAGCCCTATGTTTATGTTGCCCCGTTACCATAGCAACTCATGCTGCTCCAGCCAACCCCAGGGTTAGCAGAGATCAATTTATCTTTTAACCGAAGAAACGCCAGCTGCTCAGTGGGATCCAGTGGGGAAGCACAGACACTGTGTGACCTCCTGTGCCCTCCAGAAATGAGCCCACTGAGCCCACCTCGGTTTCCACGCAGTTCAGTCGCCACCGTGCAAACTGCTGTCCACATCCATGGGGGTTAGAAAGAGGAGACAGAAAAATTTGGCACAAATGGCCAATATTGCTTGCAGGAGCAGGTAGCATTACGGAAAACCCGTCAAGAGGCAGCCAGGGACTGGATGGGGTTCCCTGGGGCCAGTTTGGGGGCTCTGCACCCTTTCATGCCTGCATCTGGGGACTTGCTGTCCCTACAGCCTAGATTTTGCTGTTACTTTTTAAACAGGCTTCCACCGCAGTGAAGTTTGAGGGAAAAGGAAACTGTGTCTTCAAACTCCACTCCCTGGACAATTGAACGGCAGCAACTGGGCCCTGCCACACACCCAGGGGGCAGAGGGGACCTCGGTGGCCTTCCTGCGTCTGGGCTCCCAACACAACCAGTCTCACAGAAGCTGTGGGACCTACTCTCCCGGGGCAAACATGGCCCTTCCCCGGAGTCAGACCGGCCCTGGGCGCCAGGAAAGACCACAGGCAGCTGGGGAAAGCGGGTGTGTGCCTTTGTTCCGGTTCGAGAGAGCGGCGGCACAGACACAGAAAGATCCCCGACCTCAGACCTCAGGGGGTGCCTTAAGACCAAGCGATGGGAAATGATCTGTTTTCCCTGCCGCTAGGCACCTGTTTTGCATCAGGGAAGAGTTATGGTCCCCGGCACTGATGGCCACAGACTCAGCACAAAGCAGAGCAGGGTAAAACAAACGATCTCTGCCTGGCGCTTGGCAGGTCACACAGCAGCCGCCTCACTCCGGTTGGGGTCTCGCTTGAAGAGGAGAGAGGGGAGTGGGGGGCAAGTGGCAGATTACCAGGTGCCTCCGGAAGATAGAGGTGGTCCGCGCATCCAGATGCACACATCTGGGCTGCCCAGCCTTGAGGGGCTTGGGCATCCGAGGGGGACAGCAGGTGGTGCGGGGAGGAGGGGGACAGCAGGTGGTGGTGCGGGGAGGAGAGGGACGGGGCGCCTCCCGTTGCCCAGGCCCCTCGCAGCCTGGGAAAGAGCGAACTCAATGAGCTCTGAGAGCAAGGCCCGCCCCACCACCGGGGAACCGCGCTGGCAATCCCGGACGCGCGCACCAGGTGGGGGTGCCCCAGCTCTGGACAAAGGACAGGGACATGGATCCCCGGCTGGTGCCACAGCCCAGCCCGAACCCTCCCGGGCACCCAGCGCCAGTGCCGAGGGCGAGACTGCAGCCCTGGACCTGCCCGAACTTGGCGGCGTGGGGCGCGCGGGGAAGGCGTCCCGTTACCTGCGCGGCCATAAAGGACAGATCCATGGTGTCACTGTTGTTGAGGCTGCTGCTGCCGCCCGTGCTCGAATCGTCACTGCTGCTGCTGCTCCGCTGCTGATGCTGCTGGTCCCCCGCTTGCACAGCTGGCCGGGAGGGAACCGAGCAGCTAGCAGGCGCCCTCGGACCCCAGGGCTACAGCGCCGACCTCAGCAGCCGCGGCGCGGCGGCACGTCCCCAGCTCGATGGGAGCGCTAGGCTGGCTCGGCGCTCTGGGCTCCAGACACAGACTGGGCGGAGGGCCCGGAGTGCGGGGGCGGGGTGGGGCGGGGCTCGGGGGTACTGGGTGCCCCTCCACGTGACCGCGTCCAGCCCCACCCCCGAGGGCGGGGCGGCGGAATCCCTGAGCTCTCGCTATCTCGTCTCTGCGTGGGCCAGATGGAGAAACTGAGGGCAGCCCTGGCCCAGCTGGTCGGTGTTGGGATCACACTTGAACCCAAGTCCAGGGCCCTTGGTGCCCCCGCCCCCTGCTATTGAGGCCAGCCTGTCGGGCGCAGCGGGCAGTGCTTTCCTGGGGCTGGCATGCCTGGCTCGCAGGCCTGGAGGCCAGGGCGCGGGTGGCCCAGCTTCCATGCCAGCTCCCAGCGCACGGAGTCGGGCATGCTGGGGGCCCCGGCGCTGGGCAGAAGGAAGTTTAAATGCCAGCCCTGCTCTTCTGTATGGCCTGGGCAAGGTAGCGTCTCTCTGAGCCTGGGCGTCCCCATCTGCAAAATGAAGACAGCAGACCTGAGAATTAAATGACAAAATGTATCTGACACGTGGTGTCTTCAAGACGTGATCTGCAACATGGCTAATAAGGCAGCAGAGACTGGGCCTGGAAGGTGCCTCCTAGGATGGCACAGGGCGCAGCCTGCACGGCTGGACTCTTCGGCTATTAGGATGTTCCCTTACCTCACTCTGGGACCCCAAACCGGGCAGGGCAGACGCGGTAGCTAAAGTGAGGGCAACAGCAGAGATGCCCAGAGGGGCCTTTTCCCGTGTGTGTGTCCGCTCCGAAGAACTTCTCTAAAGGGCCACTGGCAGGGGGTGGCTGGTGGTCTGACAGGTCTCGGTGAGTGTTACCGGGTCCTTCCTGGTGGTGTCCCTCCCCAGACCTTTCCCTCCTCATCATGAGCGATGCCTCACGGTGCCTGTGAGGGGGGTGGCCCAGGGACTGGAGGGCTTTGTCTAGGGCAAGTAAGCTGTCGCACAGAGAGAGGGAGGGGGCTGTTCAAGGCCACCCAGCAGGTGGGAGCCAGCAGGGGCTGTGGGAGGGGGACCAGTGCCTCACTGACTGACAGAGGCTGCGTTTCTGTTCCCCTCAAAATGTGTGGGTGGGAGCCCTACTCCCCAGTGTGACTAGTGGGAGGTGAGGCCTTTGAGAAGTAGGTAATGAGGTCAGGAGGGCGGAGCTCCCTGGACGGAACCTAGGCCCTTGTAGGAAGAAACACCAAACGGAAGATCCTAATTTTAATTTTGTCAAAGTTTGCTAATATTTTTCTACACAAGTAGCCCCTGTTTAAGAAATCCTTTCCCAGCTGGAGACCATAAAGATACTCTCCTGTAGTTTTTTATTTTTTATTTTTTGTATTTCAGCCCTTTCGTAACTGATCTTTCTGGGATGGGTTAAAGAAGCCATTTAATTTCTCTCATATTAATAGAGATCCCAGCCCCTTTATTGGCCATTTCCGTCCTTTCTGATTGCCAGGTTTCTGTCTCGGGGCGGGTCTGTTTCTCTGCTGTCTATTCTGTTCCATTGGTTGCTCGTCCCTCCCTCCGTTAATTCCATTCTGATTTTGCTTCCCTGACGGTTCATTTTATGTGTCAACTTGACTGGGCCGCAGGACTCCAGAGAGCTGGTGAAACTTTATTTCTGAGTCTGTCCATGAGGGTGCTTCTGGAGGACATGAGCATTGGAATTGGTGGACTGAGCAATGCAGGTGGCCCTCCCGGTGCTGGAGGGCCGCACACAACCCCTGCTGGCCTGACGAGAGCAAAACAAAAGAGGAAGGTTGAATTCTTCTACCTGACCTCTTGAGTGGTCTTAAATTTTGATGAAATCAAAATCTTGATGTGTGAACGATGACTTCACTGCACTAGTCGGTGGGGGTGGTGGGTGCTGTTGAGTGAGCATGTGCACTGTGTGGCCGTCACATTCAAAATGACTGAACAAGTAGGGCAATGAATCTGCATCAGATTTTACATTAAGCTTGAACATTCCTCCGCAGAAACTATTCGGATGGTTCAGAAGGCCACAGCTGTGGGCAACTGGTGATTGGCAGCTTCATCATGACAAGGCACCTGCTCATGCATCACGTCTTGGGCAGAGTTTTTGGTGAAACATCAGATCACCCAGGTGACTCCGCCCCCCTACAGCCCAGATTTGGCACCCCGTGACTTCTGGCTTTTCCCACAACTAAAATCACCTCTGAAAGGGAAGAGATTTCAGACTGTCGATGAAATTCAGGAAAATACGATGAGGTAGCTGATGGCGATTGGGAGAACTGTGTGAGGTCCCAAGGTGCCTGCTTTGAAGGGGACTGAGGCATCATTGTCCTGTGTGCGATGCTTCTTGTATCTTTTTCAACAAATGTTTCTATTTCTCATAGTACATGCTGGATACTTTCTGGACAGTCCTCGTGTGTGTGTGTGTGTGTGTGTGCGCGCGCGCGCGCACATATATATGGTTTAGTACGTCTAAGGTTTCAGGCATCCACCTAGGGGTCTTGGAATGTATCCCTTGTGGATGAGCTACTGCATATAGAAATATTATTTATTTCATTGTATCAATCTTGCCTCCTGTGACCTAGAATTTCTTTCCTGGCCTTGCCGACCGCGCTGACCAGAATTGCCAGGACTAGGTTCAGTGGGCGGTGTTTCCCTTTGCACCTCATGAGGACCCCAGGTGGCAGGCAGGACACTGGTGAAGGTGGAGACACCTGCGCAAGGTGGCTCAGCTGAAAAGCAGAACTTTGTTCCTGCAGCCCTCACAGCCCACATGGTGGTGAAGTGTCCCCAGGGCTTGGACAGTGACCCAGATGGCAGGCCTGCCCTTCCTCGGGGGTCCCCAGACCCCTCTGCCATGAAAGAAAAGAGAGAGGGAACAGGAGGAGGGCCGAGGGTGCCTGTTGGTTTGCTCGGTTTGCTTTTGTGCTTTAAACCCAAACCTTCCTGAGCGATACCCAGCTGTGTGTCCTCGGCCCAGCGCCTCCTCGCAGCCCCAGCACCCCCATCCCTACAAGCAGCGGCAAGCGCGGCTGTGCCCATCTGGAATCCATTTTGGAAGTCCGCCGTGTCCTGGCGGTGAGCAGAACCGTTTGCTCACAACATCCTTGAAGAGAGAAAACGCCCTCCACTCACCACCACTTCGGAGTGAGAAGGGCAACCAGCAGATTTCAAAAGTTGCTGACAAAAACTCGGCATGAAGTTTCTTTAAATCACTCTACTGACGTGTAATCTTCATATGTGTAACCACTTTACGTATACAGGTCAAAGAGTCACGGCACATATGAATACCCGGGTAACCGGAGCTACGCTCAAGATAGAGAGCATGCCCCTCGCCCCTGTACGGTCCCTCTTGTCCCTTCGCGGGTAACCCCACCCCCACCTCCAGCCTCCGGGTTGCCCAACCTCTGCTCAGGTGGGCGTCTCTCACTGCAGCTCAGATTTGTCTTTCCTAGATTTTTCTGTGGTCAAAGTCCTGTCGAACGTGCTCTTTGGCTTCTCTCGTCCAGCACGTTGTGTCTGAGAATCACCCATATTGTCACGTGTACCGGTAGCTCGGTTTTTACTCCTGGACAGCGCTGTGATGCATGGATTCCCGTAGCTCCTTCGCCCATTCTCCTGTCGACGGACATCGGGCTTCTTTCCAGCTTTTGGCTGTTTAGGAATGAAGCGCCTATGAGTGTTTGTGTACAAGTCTTTGTTTAGATATCGTGTATTCGTTTTCTCGGGTAGCGATGGAGGAGTGGGTTGCACACTTGTAAGAAATTGCTGAACTGTTTACAAAGTGCCTGAGCATTTTCCATGCCCACCAACAGTGTACGAGAACTCCAGTCGCTTTGCATTCTCACCAACACTTGAAGTTTTCATTGCTCTAATTCCACTCTTCTAGTCGGTGTAGACTGGCAGTTAATTATAGTTTTCAACGTGTGTCTCTGGTGACTGGTGGCCGAGCACGTTTCCCGCGTGCTCATTAGGGGCCCTTCGTGCATTTTCTCCTGGGAGGGGAGGGGCCCGCCCCAGTCTTCCGCCCGCTTTGGACAATGCATCGCTTGGCGGTTTATTAGAGTTCTCAGTGTTCTTTCTGTGCCTCCGATACCAGGTCTCCGTCGGACCTGTGTGCCTCGAACATTTTCCCTCAGTCTGCAGCTTTTCCCTTTTTCTTAATGGTGTTTTTCACAGAAAAGTTCTTAGTTTTGATAAAATCCAATAGATTTTTTTTCCCTTTTATGACTCACGACTTTTGTGACCTAAGAAATAGTTGTCTACCTCAAGAAAATAAAGATTTTCTCCCTTTTTCCCTCCAGAAGTTTTACAGCTACAGCGTTTACGCTTATGTCTGTGACCTATTTTTGGTTTTTATATATGACGTGAAGTAGAGCTTGAGGGTGTTGTTTTTTTTTTTTTTTTGTCCTTCCCCAAAGAACGTCCAGTTGTGCCAGCATCATTTATGGTAATGACTTCTCTCTTCTCTTGGTCCTGAATCACCCAGGACTAAAGACTAGATTAAAGGAGACACACAATTTAAGGGGGCACGCGCTCTCAGGTGCCAACGCTGCATTTGTGCGACCCTGAGAGTGTGTGTTTCCTTAAATTTTGATGCCTGGGCACCTTGCCGGCCCCACCCATTGACCCCTAAGCACCTCGCAGATGTGTGCATTATAAATGTCACTCTATTCTCCCTAAGCGAGCCTGGGTGACCTGCAGGTGTGTAACGATCCAGAGCGGATTCAAAGACCCCTGTCCTGAGCTCCAGCCGGGCACAGCCACCTGTTAATTCAGCACCTTCCCCTGTGTGACGGATGGCAGCTCAGATTTAACCTGGGCAGCAACAACAAGCCACGATGTCCCCCTTCCACCCAGCAGCATTGCTGCAGATAATGGCACTACTCGGGCCCCATTGCACAGTGGTGTGTGTTGCACAGTGGTGCGTGTTGCACACTCCATGGGGGTGCCTGGCAGGCAGGCGAGGGGCTGGTTAAACCCAGCTGAGCTCCGCCGGTGCACTCCTGTGCTCAGGGGTGGGGCTGCGCCTGTCCACGGGAGGGGTGCCTTTGCTTGTTCCCCAAAGGCCTCCCAAGAGCCAGTAGACCCAGGAGTCGTCCTGCAGGCCTCCCTCTCCCTCACACCCACTCCCAGCTCCCAGCCCGCTGGTTCGCTGCGCGCTGGCCGCATGGGGCTTTCTGTCCCAGCCGCACACCGAGTGCTTTTCCCTTCGGGCTCACAGTCTGTGCTCTTCCTTCTGCCTGGAGCTTTCCTCCTCCATGATCTTCCTTTCGATGGTTTGGGGTTCATTTCAAAAACTACCTCCTCCAGGAAGCCTTTTCTAGTTTAACTAGGTCGTTTGCAAAATAATAATAATGATGATGATAAAAGCACCTTTTTTATTGTTTCCAAAACAGTTCTCCATTTGGGAATTGATTTACTTGTTGGGAGAGGCACCCTGCTGTGGGCCCTCAGTGCCCCGGGTTTCAGGCCACCTGCAGGCTTTTGGTCCTGGCAGCTGGGCGAGGGGACAGGGAAGGGGGCACATCTTTGCACAGTCCGCTCGCAGGATGTGGGTTCCAGGGACAGGCTCCAGGCTGCTGGGGTGCCAAGTCCTGGATACATAATTCATGTGCACGAAGCACGTGGGATCCTGGGATGCGGAACATTCCATTCCTTCAAAGCTTCTCGGCCTGAAGCTCACAGCAGGAGGGCCTGGCCTTGTCCTCGGAGCCTCATCTGGGACTCAGATGGAGAGGGCAGGGGCCACAGAGACCCTTTCTGGGAGGCCCTCACAAGGGTTCGGGAATTCATGAGACCCTCACTGAGTGACTGGGTGAATTATTTAAGGCACATCCCTGCGGTGGAGCTGGCCCAGGACCCCTCCTCTTTTTATCAGGCAGACAATATGGGGGTAACAGCAGGGGTAGCAAAATACACAGGAGACCCTGCTGTCCTTTGAGACTGGGCCCCAACATGTCCCCTGGGTTTGATCTCAGTCAGACCCTTTTTTCCCTGGCCATTCACCACAGGGTCTCCCCCAGAGTCTTTCAGAAAGTGACCCCGACATCAGTCTGCAGGTCACCGGGGACCTTGCTGCAGGCAGATCCTCCTGAGTCGGGTTCTCTGGGAGGGGATGGTGCAAGCCAGAGGGTGCAAGCTGGAGGGTGCAAGCTCCCCAGATGCTTCTGACGCTGCCTCCCAGCCAAAACGAACCTCCTCTTCCCCAGGCCTCCCTGCGACTCTGCTGTGGAATCGCGGTCCAATTCCATTCCGCTTACAAGGTCGTCCTGCGCACCGACGTTAACAATGGCATAGGCAACTGCTTAACCTTTCTGCGCCGGAGTTTTCCGTCTCTAGAAGTTGGGAGTCGAGAAAGATGATGAAGAGAGTGCCCAAGGCGCCTGGGCACATGGCAGATACATGGGCAGTGGAAAGGGGGGAAGGAAGGTGTGGGTTTTACATGGCAGTTGTTCACCTGCTGTGTTCATTCGGGTTTGTTCAAGTTCTTCCAGAACGAGTGCACCCAAGGATCCCAGAGCAGGAGGTAGGATGGTTTCTTATTTGCCCACAAAATGCACAGCATCTAGCCATGCCTGGTGTCAACCAGGTGCCGTGAGGATGTTCCCTAAATGAACAAACTGGTGAGCTAACAAGCATCTACGGTTGAATGGAAGAATGGGCGAAATGAAGTAGGAGGGTGTAGGAAGTAAATGTCTCCTTCTGTCCCGCTCGGTGGCCTGAGCTGTTTTCCTTTTGTTACAGAACAGACCTGGCGGTGGTGGGGAGGGTTTGCGAATGGTATACATTGCCAAATGGATGCACCCTTGTGCTCTGGGGGTCCCCCACCCCGTGCTAGGTTCACCTTGCCTGCCACCAGGGAAAAACATCTCTCAATGCCAGAGACTGGTGAAAAGGAAAGGGATTATTTATTTAAAGAGTTATAGAAATTTAAGAGTAATGACTTAATGTCTTCATTGAGATCCCAAATTCCTTCAGAATACCCACAAACGCATAGTCCTTTCCCTCCCCCTCTGCCCAGTCCGGAGTACAGTATCTCAGAAAAAGAAATAGAAGTCCGTGGTTCTTCTCTGCTCAAGCCACGTGTTCCCAAAAATACACCACATGGCAGCTGCGCCTGGGTTTAAATCCCAGCGCCAATCTTCCTCTGCCACACCATTTCCGACTCCTCCCACAATTGGCCACAGCTGCCAGCACTCCCGTATCCTTCCAGCTTTACTGGGCTGCCACGGTAAGTCCGGGCAGGCGTGGCCCTGTGGTGAGGAGCCAATCATCTCCAAGCCCTTACACAGGCTCTGTAACCAGGGAGAGTTGCCTCCCAGTTACATCACGGGTTGAAGTCACCATATATATATATTTTTTTTCTAATATTTCCTGGACACTGAGTTCTGGACCCCATTACAAATCCCGATTTGGGGTCCCCCCTTGGCTGCACCCTGTTACACTCTCCTGGGCACACACACCAGGGCTGATATTTCCAATGAAAGGGTGCCAGGCACCAGAGCTCACCTATTGCTCCCACCCCCTTCCTGGGAAGTGGGGTGCTCCTGCTGCAGGGGGGAGCAAGGGGAGAGCAAGGCACCCCCCACCCACACGTCCTAGCCCTGTTTCTTAACACAAGGGCAGAGGGGCCTCACAAATCACTCCTTCACTGCACAACTATTCCTAAGCTCCTCCCAAGAGCCAGGCCCTGTGCCAGGACCCCCGGAGGGATGGGCCCACGCTCCCTGGGCCCTCGTTTCTCGGGTGGAGAATGTGCCAGGTTGATAAATGGAGACGATGCCGTCACCCACGTTTACACAGTTCAGGTCTGCACCGTCCAGTAGGGCAGCCCCTGGCCACATGTGGCTACTGAGCACTTGAAACACACAGGATCTTAGAGACTCAGTATAAACAAGTAACGATTTTTAATATTGATTACAGGTTGAAATGATAATATTCGGGATGCACTGGGCTAAATAAAGCATATTATTAAAATCACTGTCATCTGTATCTTTTGCTTTTTTTAAATGTGGCTTCTAGAAAACGTTACATTGAGAATGTAGCCTGCGTCCTATTTCCACCGAGAGCACTGGCAGCAACAGTTCAGAGCAAAAGGCCCACCTGTGGTGCCGGGTGTGATGCGGGAGGGCCGGAGGGGTCTGGGCCCGCTTTGCAGCCTTCCAGGATGGGCTGGTTCGGGGCGGGCAAGCAGGGACTGGGACAGACAGCTTGCCTCCAGCCGGAGTGCAGTTTTAATCAGAATAACCTTCACGTAGTAGACAGAACAGAGAGACATTTCAAGTCCAGCCACAATCATTTCACCATCCAGGGCAGATAACAGCCCACTCAACCCTGGCATCACAGACCCACATCAGGGACCCTGACGGGGAGCTGGGGTGTGGAATGCTTAGCCTCAGAAATCTCGTGAGCCACTCAGAAATCCAGGCACAGAGAGCAAGGTGTCTCCCTGTCCCCAAAGCCCCAGCTGAATCCCCCCACGCCACCCACACTGGCTCCTCTTCCCAGGAAACTTCTAAAGCGCCAGGCACCATTCCCAGAAGATAATGGCTGTTTTTGCTGCCTTTGCTCACTGCGCCTCCAGACTCTGATGGACTCATTTTAATTAAAGCACTGATTACATCGGCCGGAAATGGTGAGGGCCTGCAGGTCTGCCGGGGAGGCATCAAGACTGTGACTTGGGGAGACGCACTTCCTCCTCCAGCCCCGCCTGCCCCGGGCAGCCGCGACCTGCTGCCTCCGGTAACCTATGACGACGATGACCGATGGCGGCGTTGAGAGCGGTCACGGGGCAACCAGGCCGCCCGTTTCCCGTGTGAACATGCTCCAGCCCCTTGGTGCCCATCACGGGGTTGCTCCTAAGAGCTGCCCGGCAGGGCGAGGCATCCGGGCGCTCGAGTCGCCGTTCCGAGAAGAGGAGCTACTTCCCTGAAGCCCACCAAGTGGAAGGGCCGGGCCTCAGCTCAGCACCTGACGGTGATCCGTCGGCAGCCACAGCCGCGCAGCCCCACTCCCAGGAGTAGCGTGTCTCTAGGGGACTTGCCGCGTCAGGGCCCCCGTCTGCCTCTGCCGGCTGGTACGATCTCCGGTGGGGCTGCTGTCGCCTCCAGGACAGTGAGGATTTGATGAGAATCGGCCCTCCGCTGCAGCTCCACACGTGTCCCCACCCCACCCCGTAGGATGTCCCTTAGTTGGTGTCTCAGTCCTACTCCAACTTCAGACGGGTGGTTTATAAACCACAGAAATTTGTTTTCGAGGTTCTGAAGGCTGGGAAGTCCAAGATCACGGTGCCAGGACTTCTGGCTCAGAGATGGCCATCTTCTCCTTGCTGCATCCTCATATGGGTGTGGGAAGGGGGGGGGAGCGAGAGGGAGGGATTTCTCCTTCCTTCTAAGGGCACCAACCCTTCACGAGGGCCCCACCCTGATGACCTTATCCAACCCTGATTAACCCCTGAGCGCCTCATCTCCAAATACCATTGCATTGGAGTTCAGGGATTTGACGTAGAAAATTTCTTTTTTTTTGGGGGGGGGGTGCACAATATAGTCCAAAGCAACTATGTTATTTCGGTGCTCACAACGTCCCAGATTTGTCCATTGGGAGCTCCTTCAAGTTTGTTTCTATGCTTCTCGTACGTGTTTCTATCTCTTTTTTGTTTTAAGCACTTTCTTGGGAGACACAACTGAGTGTTACAGACCCACATCACACTTTCCTGGCCCAGCCTGTGGGCCAGACCTGCCCGTGCGGCTGGTGTTTAGAAATCAAGACCTAGAATCACTGGGCTTTGGAACCCGGAGCGGGGTGAGTGGGCCAACACCCAGAACCCCGACAAGCTTCTCTGGAGGCTCGGAGGCCTTGGGAGACACTCTGGGCCTCTCGTCCGTGAAATGCAAACACTTCCCATTGTCTCGCCGCCTTATTTTTAGCTTCGGTACACTTCGTTCAGAGATGCCCAAGGAGTGAGACAGACGTGCCAAGTGTCTGGGAAACAAACTGGTGTCTAATGTCCTCGGCGGCTGAGGGCCCTTGAGGAAGGTTGAAAGGGGATGTGTCCCCCCTCCTGCCCCAGCAGGACGGGCAGCCAGTGAGTGAGTTCCAAGCTGGAGCTCTCTTGTCTCATGAATCTCAGCTTCTGAATTTCCTGATTAAGCTGGTTCTAGAGGAAGGGGCTGTTTGTTTCTGAGCTTCCAGGGCGGGCACGGAGTAGCACTGGGCTGGGCGAGAGACAGATTTTCCGCGTTCCTGGAGTGGACGTGCTGGGGCCCTGTTGCCACAAATGGCCACCTGGGGCTGGGATGGTGAACTCAGGGACCAACAGTGAAGGAGAAACCCAGATCTCTCCCAATTTTATCATCTGAATATGCCCCCAGTTTTAGGAGGGCAGGAGTTGGTTGCCCTTTGACCTCGGCTCTCTGAGGGCACAAGAAGAGTTATGAGTTTACAGACTATCCAGCGTTTCTGTTGTAAAGCGGGGAGCAGCCCAGTCCCCTGTTTGTGTTCCTGCATCCTACGTGAGGGCTGGAGCGGAAATCTATGAGGATATAAATGACTTTTGTGTGAAGTGTAAGACAATGGACCTCATCAGCCAGCTGCAACCACCGTCAGCCCAAGACCCCTCCTGTTCCATCTGCACCCACCCCACTTCTTCCCGTGCTGGTGGGAAACTGCAGGAAACTCTACATGTCATCAAACATCAAACACAATGCCACACTGTAAGGTATATTTCAAGACAGTAAATACATCAAAGCAGTGAAATAATCCCGTTCGTTTGTGTTCAGACGTCTCCGTTTCCGAGTGTAGGAGCAGAGGTCCGGGAAGGCGCACAGCGAGCTGACAGGAGAGGCGTCCGTCCCCTGAAGGAGCAGCGGGGTTGGGCGGGGGGCGTCCAGGATGCTGTGTGCTTTGCCCTGAAGTTTTCAATTAACAACGGCAGTGTATTCTTGGCCTAGTTGTGTGATCTAAAAGGCCTGGAAAGGGAACAGGAAATGTAAAGAATAAAAACGGACTTCGGAATCCAACATGGGTTTGGGCCCCACCTCCCCTGCTCACCGTGTGTGTGACCTTGGACAAGTCACATCGCCTCTGGGGCTGGGAGTGAGGAGGGGTGGGGAGGTTTAGGGGGGCCGATGGGAATCCCTTACAGTATTCATTGCACTAGTGGATTAATTACCTTATTTTTCGGGCCATAAGATGCACCTAGGTTTTAGAGGAGGAAAATAGGAAAAAAAATTTTTGAAGCAAAAAATGTAAAATATTTAATAACATAAATAACATAATATTTCACCAATGTATGTAAACAGAACTCAACAGCAGCATTAACAACCATTATTCCTCCCAAATTTGGGGGGGCAGGGAAGGTGCGTCTTGTAGTCTGAAAAACACAGTCACTCACCCCGAGTAACTTCCTGGCGTATAGTAGGCACTTGATATAATGTGAAAAGCCTGATTCCTTTCCGTTCTCCACCCAATGTGGAATCATGAACAGCCAGATTCACTGGGGAATATTAAATCCCAATTCTCATGAGCTTCTTCTGCCCCCGTGTGGTGTGCTTACATTACTGCTAAGATTTTCCTAAATCACAGGACAATCAAAGTGAGTATTATTTATTTCCCTGTTAAATTGGAATTCATCTGTTTTACCTCTTGGTCTCCAGGGACCAAGGCGATTCTGCAGGGTCTTACCTGGGCCTCTACTATCGTCGACTACTTGTGATATCCCTGTTTCTTCCACCAGCTTGTAAACCACTTGAGGACAGGAACTTCTTTCTCTCTCTCTCTCTTTCCAACAAAAAAAAAAGGGACAACACAGCACCAAGTTTGCAGGGCTATCATGATGATTAAATCGCCTGAAGTCTGTGAAAACATTTTGTAAAGTGCTAAGTGCTTTCCAGATCTGTCCATCTGCTCACCCACAACCTTGGGTTAACGAAGTCCACCGGCCGCACAGGGCACCATCTGGAGAACACAGCTCGTGCCCTTGAAAAATCTGTGACCTCACTTGTGGCGGGAAAGAACAACTGTCCAAACTACAGAACGAACGTGGCCAGTGTCATACAAAGTGCTGTGGGGACCGAGAGAAGGAAGGAGGACCTTCGGGGGACAGGGCAAGTCAGCAGTTCGTCCAGAAAGAGGACTTGCGGTCTCAGCAGCAGGTCACCCTGCAGGGAAAGATGACATGAGAGGGGATGTCATCAGCGCATGCAGAGGGTGGGAGCTGGGAAGGCATGTTCTGGGACCATCCTGGGGCCCGTGAGGCTATAGTTTAAGGGGTGTGGTGGGCACCGCTGGAGAAGAGTCTAGAAAGGTAGGTTGAGCAAGCGCAGGAAGGACCTTGAATGCTATATTGAAAATATGGGCACGCATCACCCAAGCTTAGTCTGGTGCCTTTGAGAGAGGCCGACATGCAGCAGTCACTAGTGACGCTGTGTTAACTGAATGCGAGTGATAGGAAGAGTCTTTGTTTCTTCCTTGAGTTGCCTATTGTTTTTTGCTTGGAGGGAAGTGACTGTCAAAGTTTCAGCCGCGCCAAGTCTATTCTAACAATGACGTTTCTCTGATCATCCTCATTTTCCCAACGTGTGAAAGTTACATCCGTTACATAACAAGTCTCATGTCTTCGGAGTGTGATGAGTTTTGTTTTCTTCTTTTCCTAGAAGGTGATTCTTAAAAAAAAGTACGTCTTCTTTTAGAGGTTAGCAAACATGTACACTTTTTTGGGTACAAAAGTTTCAGTAATCAAATGTAGATTTCAAAACACCTAGAAATGGAGCCGAGTGCCTTTTCGCTCGGGGATAAATATCTCGCGGAAGGACTGATCACGTCAGCAGCTGACAGCCCGCATTCGTCAAAGTCCACGTTGCCTTTGGGCTTTGAAGGAAAAGGGGGGGGGGGAATAGAATCCGGGTGAAACAGAGCTGGTGGAAATGAAGGGTGAGAATAAATTAGGATGGGACGTGTTGAAGTTCTTAAGGATACGTGTAAATCTTTATAATTATGATTATGGATAAAGACAAGTCTTCAACTCATCATTTGCTCTCAAGTTACCTTTGTAGATGGGATGTTATCTGAACTGCTACTTTACGGAAAAGCCGAGGATAGTTTGTAGAAAAGGAGCGAGGAATGTGATAGGAATATCACAAACTATGGGAACACTGGAAGCTATGTGGACAAAAGCTACCTCAACAAGTTAAAACAGCGATCAATTATTTACCCTTGAAATTGGCAAAGACTTAAAGGCACCAATGTAATGTTGCCCAGGTGGAAGGGAATGGACGGCCAGATATTGGTGTAGTGGGGCGGGGGCGGGGGGCGCAGAGTACCACTCACGCACATTCCCACCGAGGGCGGAGGCACTCGGCTCCCCAGTTGCCAGGCAACTGCTGACTGGCGGCTGGCTCCCAGCTGAGCATCTCTCACCCAGCGCCTGGTTCCTACTGAGACACAAGAGCCAGACCCTTCGCTTGGTTCAGGACAGCGGGAGGCCCGTCCCAGTCCCAGAATTCCGTGCGGTCAGCTCTGCGGCAGTTCCACGTGCCCCTCGCCGGTCTGGCTGCTCGGACCCCTTCCCGACAGGTGTCGATGGAGAGCCCTCCCCAGTCTACCTGCACGCAAATCTGTCCTGTGTCCGTTTCAACCTAAGACGACATCCAGCAGGAAATGAACACATGTCCCCCTTTCAAGTCCATTAACCCTTTCCTTTATGAAATCTCACCGGGGCTCTACATTTGTGGCGTATCTGCCGCCGTGAGTCAAAGTCACGTGCACCCCTGTTTTCTCCTAGTTGTTTCGGCCGTCCCTCTTTCTACACGCGGCTCTCCCGTCCGCCTGGAGTTCACGCCGGTGCGGAGTGTGACGCCGAAGCTAATCAAAGCTCGCCCCGTGCCGCCGACCCCCAGCACTCACAGAATAGGCCCCCTTCTTCTCCGCAGAGTTTGAGTGTGATTTCATGTCTCTCGTAAAATATCGGAACATCTGAACTTGGGAGCTGTCCAATTTCAGAGGGTCCGGTTTAGGCAGAACCGTCACGATGCGTATGCCAGCAGGGGGCTCTGGTGCCTAAGAAACAGGCATCTGCTAACTGGCTAAGCTCCTCCGCCGGTTCGGTTTGCTTTCTCTGAAATGAATTCTGACATTCCAGAGCTAGACTTCCCAGAGGCCAGCTGGGGCCAAGGGGGGGGGGGACTTTGTAGGGGGGCCTCTTTGTGCCGTAGGCATGAGGGCAAGAAGGCGTGAGAAAGGCCAGAGACGTGCCTACGGAGGCTGGTGGAGGGACGTGCTCTGCTCCAAGCGTCCCCACAGGGAACAGTCTGTCTATTCAGTAATGAGTTTCCTGTTGCTGGAAGGGCTGAGACGGAGGCTCCGGAAATGTTTGCATTAGTTTTCCAGAGACCCGGAATCCGACCGTCAGCGTCAGCAGCGCTCCAGGGCGTCTGAACGCTAATGAACTGAGTTTATAAAATGCAAAGTGCTAATGACATTCCTTGATGAAACGTTCTCAGCAGGGACCCAGTAACTTTGGTGCTGTGATTCCAGGCTTGGGAGAAGGCCCTCACCTGCCCCCAATTCTCTGCCACAACACCTGTGTTGACATCACTACAGATTCATTCCACTGGCTCCCGAGAGCACTTTATTTATTCAAAACGCTCTGTAGGAAAAACAGCAAGGGCTGCATCAGCAGATCAGTCCTGGCCCTTGACAGGCAGCTGAGAGGCAGACAGGACTTAAATGAGATCAGGTGTGTGGAGCTGTGGCCATGGCCTTGGCGGTGAGGGCACCTCCCTGGGGCACTGCTGCGATCACAGGCAAACTCCTTCTCCCCGAGCCTCATCGGGAGTGAGGCCCTCACAGGAGCCGAGCCCTCATGTTCTTGGAGGCCCTGAATTTGATTTCATGAGATGATGGTGTGAATGTCACCAAGAACACCAAAGCTGTGCAGTGTGGTTGCCTCATGTCTTTGTGAGCCAGCGTGGGGTGGGGTCGAGGAGCTTCCCCTCTCCCACAGCAAGCAGGGCTCCTGGCACCACACGCATGGGGTCACCTGGCTGCTTGTCAGCGTGAAGACCCTGGGCCCTTGCGCAGACCTGCTGAGCCCAAGTTGCTGGTATGGGCCCAGCAACCTGCACGAAACCAACCCCTCGGGGGTTCTGATGCTCAGAGAAGTGTGAGACCACTGCCCGCAGGATAAAGTCTGGCCTCTCTCCAGCACAGCTTACAAGCCTTGCAGAATCTGGCCCCTGCCCAGCTCACGTCCCTGTGCCCCCTGCCACCACCACCACCACCAGCACACAACGTATGTTGTGACCCGTCGCCCTCCACGCCTGGATGGTGCCCTGCTGTGGCTGTGCTCACTCTGGCTCCTCCTCCACGCTTGTTTCCAATACCAACCACTCAGCCCACTTCCACTCCCAGAAACCCAACCAGCTGCGCGGGCTTCAGCTTCCATTTGAGCTGCCGCCTCTTCCCTGAAGCCTCTCTGGAATCATTTATCCTTGGACTTCATGGACTCTACCTTCCCTATGCCCACTGCACCATGTCCAGACTCTTGTCCCCTCAGCTGTCATACTTTGGGGCCCTGTGTGTCCACTCTCTCCCCGCCAGCCTGCACTGCACAAAGACAGCACCACCGTCTTATTGGTCATTGTAACCTTAGGGTCTACCTGAGGATGCCCAGCACCACAAAAGACTTCTTCAGGGTTTTCTGGATGAATGAATGAATGAGTCGTTGTCTTCAGGCCTCCTGAGAAGAAAGAACACAGTGTGTGGTCAGCTGGGTTCTGGAAGACTGGGCAGTGGAATGGCCAGCTTTGTGAGCGTGAGAAAGACCCTTAGTGGAGAATGGTGGAGCGTCCTGAAATGGGAAGGGGACTTGACCGTCTGGGTCTCTGTCTCACACTTGACTGAGACCAGCCTTGGCAATTCGGATGGTGCAAATTTCAGGAAGCTGGTCTTGCTCCTTGTTGCAGGTTTAGTGACTGGCTCAAGGTCCACAGCAAATAGCAGAGGTGGGGTTTGAACCTAGGTTCACTGGATTCCAAAGCTTATGCTCTTTTTCCCTCTAGTTCAGCTTTGCACCTGCTACTTTTTCTCTTCACTGCTAAAGTCAACTCTGCAGTATTCCAATTTCTCAACCCACCCAGCCAACATTGTCTACCATGTACCAGGCACTGTGTTAGCCATGGAGAGTCTGGGATGGGAACTTCAGTAATCAGGTGGAAGCTACTGGGAATGGAGCAATGGCAGCCAGGCTAGGCTGTGTGGTAGAAATAAATAAACCCGGGATTCTCTATGACTTAATGCAATAGGGTTTATTTCTGATTTCTTTATTGTGTAAAGTTCAATGAGCTCCTCTGCCTTATAGCTATGTGGTACATACTGCCTCTGTAAGAGAGAAAGATGCGTGTCAGTTCATTCACAGGCCATTGACCCCAACCTAGCTGCAAGGGAGGCTGGGAAGTATAGGGAAGCACATGGAATACTTGTGAACACCGTCTCTACCAAGATCTGGGCTCCAATCATCTCTTTGATGAGATGCTCACTAAACCCTGTTCCAAAATCTCTTCCAGTTGCTACATCCAGTTTCAAACCCAAGATTTCCTGACGATGTTCAACCATCTTCCATCAGGAAGGGATCTGTGAGCTGCAAAACCAAGTCACTTGCCAATGCCACCCCCCAGTACATAATAGTAGAGCTGGGACACTGTGACCTCTATAAGTACTCCCACTTGGAGAGAGGAAGGATGGGAGAGAGACCACAGTCTCTGTCCTTTGTTGTTCTGAAATCCCACCGGGAAGACCCCACCAAAGCCCCGATCCTCGGGCCCCAGAAGGTCCACGGTCAGGCTCTGACTCTGCCCTATGGAAGATGCTCCTTGTTCCTTGCTCTCCATTAGCCCTGGCTCCACTTGCTTTGGTCATGGGAAGTGGTGATTGAGGAATGAACCCTCCCTAGGAACTGCTGGGCTCTCTGGCCCAC
Source organism: Anoura caudifer (assembly GCA_004027475.1). Lineage (NCBI taxonomy): Eukaryota > Metazoa > Chordata > Mammalia > Chiroptera > Phyllostomidae > Anoura > Anoura caudifer. The sequence continues at coordinate 146,781 of PVKU01002168.1, read as the reverse complement.
TTTCCTAGAAGTTGTGGTGCAGGGGTTGTCTTAAGACTTAAATAGTGCAAGGCTGTGGGGTTTCTTTGGTACCATGTCCATTACAACCAGTAAAGTCTGACCTATAGGCTTCCAGCTCGGTCCATGAATCGGTGCTGCATCCACAGTTTGTACTGAAACGAGCGCCCCCCCCCCCTGCACTAGTCCTTTGCTCCCTGGCCCCAGGCGCCACCCGTTGAGGGCACGGGGAGCAACTGGTGGGCGACCCACACCCTCGCTCTGATCTTTGCTGTGGGTTTGATCTTTCCTGGGCAGTTTGGGGGACTTTGTACCTTAAAGCCTCTCCGATCCCATTTCTTCTTGCTTTGGATCTCGAGGGAGTTGACTTTGCCATCCCTGCAATACCTCAGATTTCTGGGCTATTCCCTTACCCCTTTCTTTTTTTGTCTGTGCTCATTTCTTCTTATCGCATCTTATCAAATCCAGCCTCTAGCAACCAACACACCACCAATCATACGTTCCCAACCCCTGCCCCAGGATCGCCAAGTCAGGTAGCCCATGGGCTGCTTCCCCAGTGACTGCAGACCGTGGCTTCACCATTCGCTGGGCTACTTTGTGCTATGATGAATTGACGCATTTCCCTCCTCAGGGGTTGCTTTCCCTGGGCCCTCCGCCCTACCACTAAGGGAATGTCACATGTTTTAGGTGAGTTGCTATGGCAGAGCTTCTTTGCCACTCTTAATTTCTGTTGTCCTTAGGACTATGTGTATATATGTGATATATAGAAATAATATATGTTCGACAGATATTGATAGATAAATCTACATCTCCATCCATCTATCTCATATCTCTATCTAGCTAGCTATCCACCTGTTTACCTATCTACCTCTTACTGGTCTGTTTTCTCTGGACACCCCTGACTGATATCCATGGTCTAAAGTCTGCATTTGACCCCTGAGGAGGGACTGAGAGCCAGCGGGGGGAAGTGACACGGCCAAGGTCACACTCTGAACTGGCAGCTGGATCCGGTGTCCTGGCCCACAGTCAAGGTTCGTCACTGTCCTCCTAAGGCAGTCTTTGCTGAGGGCTGGAGGAGCAGGACACCTGGGCCCACTTCGCTGCCTTTGATCTCCTTTCAAGTACAGCCCTTCCTCCGTGTGCGGAGCGATGGGGCTTGTGTTGAAGTGGATTGGTTTTCATGTCTCAGAACTTCAGCCCAGAGGGAAGGAGGGAGGCCTGGAGGGAGGGACATTCTCCCTGATTCTCGTTTCCTTGAGATGTGGCATCATTTTGGTCATTAACTTTGAGGAGCATTGTCAGGCCGCTCCATCCCCTGGGGCGCAGTAACGACGTCCACGGTGCGTGAAGCACTGTTCCAGGTAAAAAACTCGAGGCGCAGGGGACGCTCAGCATCCGGAGCTGACCCAGTTTTTCCAAGAGCCCCAGAGAATTCACTGGGCTCAAAACCCCGCCTTTCTTTCGTCCCCTGTCAGAGAAATTTCCCCTCGTTGTCACTTCTGCTGTGTTGCCCCGGACAGCCCAGTGGGTCACTGGAATCTCCACGGTCCCCTTTGCACCCTGTCCAAGGGCATAAGAGCTGGGGGGGGGGCCCTTCTTGGCTGCTGAGGCAGGAGCACTGGACCGGGAGCCAAGGGACCTGCAGCCCCGCCTCAGCCCTCTCCTGCCTTGGCTGCGCAGTTCTGCTGGAGCCGCTCACCCTCCCTGGGCCCCCCCAACTCGCCCCTGCTGCCTGAGGCTCCTCCACCCCTTCTGTACACTGTACAGTGCTTGTCATAAGGTTCGACCGGTCCTCTCTCCGAGAGATGCAGGGCGCATGGAGGTAGAGAGCTCACACTCGGGGTGGAGATGCGTTTTGAGTCCAGCATGGCGCTCATCAGTCAGGTTGTTACCGAGCAGCAGAAGGTCCATTACTGTCTGCCACCTTATGGAAAGATGCCTCTCAAAGCCAGAGATTTGTGAAAAGGAAAGGAAATGTTTATTAATGCTATACAGAGTTAAAGTAGCGACTTACCATCTTCATTAAAATATCAAAGTCCTTTAGGATACCCACAGACGCCCACAGTGCTTCCTATCTCCCTCTGCCCTAAGTCAGGGTACCGTGATTGCAAGGAAGAGAAGCACACGTCCGGGATCCAGGCTCTTGACACCGTCAGCTGTGTCGTCGTCCAGGCAGGATCTCTAATTAATCCAAAGCCATGTGGCACCTTCTCATGGCCTACTGGCAAGAGTCCTTCCCCCTTCCTCCAGGCCAAGTCTCACTTGCTCCCCAGGCCACGCAGCCAAAGGGAGCAACCCAAAGCCATGTGGTCCTCTTCTACCAAAGCTGTGAGGAAGGGGTCCCCACTCTGGCAAAACCTCATGGCTCTCCCTCTCCACCAAAGCTGTGAGAGCGTCTGCACTCTGGTGAAACCACATGGATCTTCTCCCTCCGGCAAAGCTGTGAGAGGGTCTCCACTCTGCCAAAGCCACGTGGCTCCCCCTTCACCTAAGTTGCAGGGAGGGGGGTCACCACTTGGGCAAAGCCGAGTGGCAATTCTCTGCTAAAGCCACATGGTAATTTTTCCCTCATAGGGCTGTGGGGTCCTGACTCTGGTAAAACCGAGTGGAATCTCTCTCAATGGCTTCCGTGTCTCAGTTTAAATCCCTGCGCCAAATCTCTTCTGTACCCCCATTTCCAACTCCTCCTACAATTAGTTACACCTGCCAGCATTCCCGTATATTCCAAGTTTTGGGGGATGCCATGATGAGTCTGGGCAGGTGTGTCCCCATGTTCTGGAGCCAATCTTCTCCAAGCTCCCACGCAGGTGCTGTGACTTGAGGTTCCTCCCCCAGTCACGTCTTGGGGGGAGTCCTTTCCATCCCCCTGGCTCAGAGCATGGCCACAGCTATTTAACACATCTAAGCTACCAGCCAAAGGCTATAGATATGTTAAATGACCATGCCATGGGTTAGCAGCTCTGCATGTCCCTGCTCCATGTGTCCCTTCCCCCAACTCACACCTGTGGGGGAAGGGGTGAGGACATCTTATATGTCCCTCTAGTATTCCCTGGACATCCTGAGTTCTGGGTCCCATTCCAAATCCCTATTTTGGGGGTCCCCCTCCTGGCTGCACCCTGCATCAAGGTGACCTTTTGCTAAGTAAGCCTCAGTCTCCTCGTCTGTAAAATCAGGGGGTCCCAGGGAATTCCCCAGAAGGCTCTTGTGAGGATGAAAGGAGATAATGTATGGGTGACTTACAAGCTCTCCTCATCACAATCAGCACTCCAGCGTGTCTCTCTCCCCCCCCTCATTGGGGGCCCCCCAAAGCAGGGTCTTGCTGTTCATGTTTTACCTTTGATGCCAGCCTGGCCTTGTTAAATCTTCAAAAAAACTGAGTATATAAAAATACCCACTCGCGGGTGACTAAATGAATGAAAATCCGCATTAACGAAGAGGCAGGAGGTGAATAGGAATCTCCTTAAGACTAATTTTGACCTCTGGTGTTCAAACATGTGGTTGGCAGTGACCTGCTCATTGGAAAACGCTGTTTGCAGAAACCTAACGTATCGGAGATGAAAGACAGGTCCTGGCTAAAGTGGGGGGTGGGTTTGCCGGGACGCTCCTGGCTCAGCCTGCCTTTCAGGCTCTGCCTTTCCTGTGAGCCAAGTAAGTGCACCGCCTCTGGGTTCCCCCCCTGGGGGGGGGCCCCTCTGCAGAGATGAAGCTTATAAAACACAGCGTGAGCCCTCCCTCTCCCATCCACCACTCAAGGACCCCTCCATCGTTCTTAGGAAACACCCCAGAAACAGTAACCCCCCCCCCCTTCATGGAACTGTGCTCTGTGCTGTGATTTACGGTGGCAAACAATTGGCAAGCCACTAAAAGGATACAGCACCAGGGATGTTTACACAACACAGTGAATTAGAAAATTCCACTTAATGAAATAAACACCGGCTGAGAACAGAACAATAATTCTGAAAATGATCTGCCACACAGGAAAAAACTAAATGAAACAGGATTGGAGCTTTGTGACAATATTTCTTCATCAGGGATGAAGAGGAGGGATGCAGAGGAGGGGGGAATTAAGACAAAGTGGCAGGCTGGACGAGAGGGGTCTGGCTGGCTGCTCCCCCGTTTCCATTCCTTATTGCTAACATAAAGCTGCTTGTGCAATATAAGAAGTCGGGAGTTAAAAGAGAGACCAGGTTTTTTTACACAAAGGCATTAGCTGGGAAGTTTTTCTTTTTTATTCTCCCATTAAAGCTATTTTACAAAATAGTCCAGCATACGTTCAAGTTGGAGAAGGTATTAAATCATGCATTGGGTATGTGTTCATGTGTGAATGTGGCTGCCTGTGCATGCATGTGCACACGTGTGCAAATGTGTGTGTGTGTGTGTGTGCCAGGTCAACAACGCCGAGAGGGGAGTCCAGCTGACCCCCAGCCACCAGCCTCTCTGTCCCCCCTTCTCCAGTCTGATCCCACTGCCCAAGGAGATGCTTCCCCAGGCGGGCACTCCCGGCGCAGAGAGAAATCAAACAGACGCACAGACCCACCCCAGCCTATTCTTAGTCCTGGCAGATCCTAGAGGAGGAAAACCACTTGCCCTCCGGCTCAGGAGCAGCAAGTTCAATCCAGGCAGCCTCGCCACGGGGAGAAGCGAATACTGCGACGCCGTGTGAAATAACCAGGCCCTCCTGGAGAGTGTGGTTTTTTTTTTTTTTTTAAAGAAAAGTTCTAAGAACAACGTCTGTGCTCAGCCTGGTGTAGCACAACGATCATGACCTCGGGAACAAGGGGGACCCCAGTTTCAACCTCATCTCTGCTGTTCTGGCTGGCGGGCTTTGAGCTGAGTATTGAATCTACTTGAGTCTCTCGTGTATCATTGTTTTCTCATCTGTAATTTGAGCTGTGGACTGAATGTTTGTGTCCCCCCCCAAACCCTAAATATGATGGTGCTTGGAAGTAGAGCTTTCGGGGGTTGATTAGATTTAGATGAAGCCATGGGGGGGGTTGGAACAAGAAGGGACCCCAGCACTTTCTCCCTCCACTGTGTGAGGACACGGCAGGAAGGTGACCGCCTACAGGCCAGGAGGAGAGCCCTCACCAGGAGCCGAAACAGCCAACACCTTGATCTTGGACTTTCCAGCATCCAGAACAGTGAGAAAAAGCGTTCTCTGTTTAAGCCACTCAGCCTGTGGTGTTTTGTTATAGCAGCCTTAGCTGACTACGACGATTGTGTATAAATGTATCTCATTCTAAGCCTGATGGGAGGGTGAAACGAGAGAATGCCCCAAAGCATCAGTGTCTGCCTGTAGGCACATAGCAGAGGCTCAATACGTATCAGTCCCAAGTTTCTCTACATCTCGATGAATTGCGAAATGCTTCTGCCTTTTGCTTGTCTCCTGTGCTAGCTAATATCTAACATGAGTAGCAATGAAGAGGAGGCTCTGGAAACATGTGACCTGGCTGGGTCCTTCTCTCCTGCCTCCTTCTGTGCGCCCCACCAAGTTTCAGACGGGTTTGATCAGAGAAGACACAGACTTGGGGGTATCCTGCCAATACCCTCAAACTCTAAGGGTGAAGAGAAGCTCTCACAAGCTTCCTGGCAGGAAGAACAACTTATCTACAAAGAAGAAAGAATTTGCCTGACATCAACAGAGAGCGAAGACAGTGGAGGAGGATCTGCAGACAGCTGAGCGGAAAGAACTGAGACACCAAATCCTAGATTCCACCAAGGACACCCCTCCCCAGAAGTATATACCCATGTGGTCCATCGGAAAAATGACTTGCTAATGATGGTCATTAAATAATAAGTAAACTGAAAGAGAGACTTCAAAATGGGGGAGATGAAGCGGAGGGGAGCGATGGTAAGCAGTGACGTGTAACAAAGGCATACGTGTGTGCCTGTATGTGTGTACACACACACATACATATGTGTGTGTAACGGAATACAAACGAATAGGGTCAGGCTGTGGGGGTAGTATCATATGCATGTTCAGCAAGGACCCTTGAATAGAAAGGACAGATTACCCCACACAGTTCTTGACTGAAAGTATATTGAACCATCTCAGCAAAACCTAAGAGTTGGGTGTGGTGGGGAGGGGGCAAAGCGAGAGCACCCCCACAGTCTTCTCTGGGCTGGCAGGGGAGGGCAAAGAGAAAGAGGAAGGGGAAAATATCTCCAAGACCCATCTTACTGGGTGAGGAGCATGTACGAGCAACACGGAGCATCTTGGTGGGGGGGGGGGGCTCAGAATAGGTAACGTCTTAGTTCCGATTGTTTGTCGCCAAATATGTGCCTGAGGAAGAGAGCAGCGGAAGAGGAAGTGGGCACAGATGGACAGGAAGGGGGCAAGAGAGCTTGCACACAAACAATGGGAAGAAGTAAAACAAATTGAAGTTTCTCGATCATGTGACTTCAAATTGGAAAGCAGAAAAACGAAACAGGGAGAAACAAATAATAAACATAAAGAAACTTAAGGAGTAGAGTACAGCCTCTAAACACGAATGGCTGGATTCCACCCCACCCCCCAGAGGCAGAGGCCTAGATATTGGGTTAAAAAGAAAACCCCGACCATAGCTGTGTTTGAAAAGCTGTGCCTATGACAGCAATAAACGTTTCAAAATGAAGAGAATGGCAATGATGGAATGCGTACAAGATGAAATACGAGAATCAATACGCTTTGTCTCTTCCAATAATATGGAAATAGGGAGAAAAATTTCAATTACAGTGGTGATAAAAAAACCCTAAAATATTTGTAAATAAATACCATAAGGAAGGACGGGGTCTATGTGAAGGACATCAGACAACCTCGCTGAGGGGCAGAGGACAGGATCCGAACAGGTGAAAGAACACAGCGAGGCAGAAAACAGCATGTTATCGGAAAAACACGAGTCCCACTAAAGCGTTCGCTTTAGTGTGAGCGGAACAAAACTTCAAAGTGCGCGCTCTGTCTGGGGTGTGTTATTGAACAACGTGGTACGTAAATGAATACGGAAGACCAAGGGCCTGCTGATCGTCCCCACGCACATCCAAGGTACAGATGAGGACGGAAGGATTCGCTTCCCCCGGCCTCAGACTCTCCTGCAAAGCCTTTGCCGCTGAGCCAGTCTGGGTCGGGGCAAGAACGATAGATAGATGGGGGCCAGGAATACCTTCAGTAAGAGATTTCGATACACAGCCCGGCGGTGGCTCGGCCCGGCGGTGGCTCGGCCCGGCGGGGAAACGGGCTGCTGAACCGATGACACGGACGCAATTGGCTGTCCCTTCGTAAGGGAACGAAATTGGATCTCGGTTTTAGATCGTACAAAACATGTAGATGGATTACAGACTTTGTTTCAAAAAGATAAGAATTGGCAAGATAAACTCTACGTGTGGTGAGATGCTCCGGCACCAAGACCAGAAGCCTGCATGTCACCAAAGACAAGGTGGACGTAGGTGGGCACGTACAATTTTAAAACACGCGCGGCCAAAGTCCTCGTGAGAAAAGTGAATGTATAAATGGTAAATTTGGCAAAAACACTTGTAGCACAGGCGACAGCTAACATACACACAATATATGCACAGTGCTTTAACATCTGACACAAACACAATAGGAAAAGGGTTACACGAAGAAGCACTGTGTACAAAAGCAAGTCCCAATGGCCAGAGATTGTATGGAAATTCACCACAGTCAAGAGCATGCAAGTTAAAGTTACAAAGACCGTCGTCACTTTTCCCTCCAAAGCCTGGCAAAGTTCGAGAGTTCCCGCTGCTGCCAGAGGGCAGGAGGGGGGGAGGCTCCCCCACGCTCTGTGAGCGGGAGGGCGAGGTGTCCCAGCCTTTAGGAAAGCAGACGGCCTGCATCTGCTCAATGAAAGACGCCTGTGAACCTTAACCTAGCGATCCCGTGCCTGGGGGTACAGTCCGTCCTGCGAAAAGGAGCCCCCATGCAGCCGCTCGCGTGGGAGGGCGGAGCCGTCTGCTGCAGCAGCTCCCACACAGGCCCAAACCGGCTGGCACTGCGCAGATGCCTCCGTGTACACGTGCCCTCTGAACAGGGTATCGGACCCCAGCAAACGGAGCTGCCCCTGGGCCAGAGCGAGGCCTGCGATCCCTCTCCGGAGAAGCAGCAGGGCGGTGGCATTGATTGGGGTCTCCAGTCAGCAGGGCCTTGCACCCCTGGCTGAGGGGTGGGCCCTGTCTGCAGCAGGGCCCCGACGGCCCTGTGATGAAAGGGGCTGGACTCAGGGAGACCATTTCCCCAGTGCTTTCTTCTCTGCTGCCCAAGGCGGCCTCAACTGGAGATGCACAGAGGAGGAGTGGGTTCCCCAAGGTCCCATTCACAGGCTCCAGGTGGATGTATCTTTTGAAGAAGGGGCCACCATTCACCCCACCACAACCCTCATCCCCTCTTAGGGCCTCGGCTTCCACCGGGTGGGGGCTGGAGCAGGAGCCGGCCCCGCTGGGTGATGCTAGGGTGCCAGGGCAGCGCTGAGCTTTGCCTCCAGGGGAGAGAGAGGGAGCTGCGCCCTGAAAATACTGGTCCGGTCGTGTTAGGGGGCCCCTGGGTTACTCACTTTCCCCTTAGGCTTCTGCTGCCACCAGACCTGGGGGAGAAGTAAAAAGTGAAAAGTGAGCCGCTTTCATCCTTTCCTGAATGCCAGGTCGGTTTTTGAGTGTTTGTTAAATATGCCAAACATGGGCAAAAGAGCAGAAATATGAGGACTCTGCACCCTGGCGTGGCAGATGGGTTTGGAGATGCCTGCTGCTCAGGGGGATGGCAGGGCGGGGTGGAGATGCTGGGCCTTGGCTGGCCCCTTATCGCCCCCTTCAGGCTGATCTGGGCTCTGCAGTCCCTCTCAGAAGCCCTGGGAAGTTAAGATTTCAGGGTGATTCCTGGCCTATTTCATGTCTTGTCATTCCTTGTCAATTTTTCTTCCCCTTCACCCTCTATTCTCAGGCCAATTGTCCTGTCCTTTTCTGTGCATCCATTCTCACGCACTGGATGCTTTTCCAAACGCTTATTTATGCACATGTCACGGGGGAAGGACATAGCGATGTTTTGAGAGTATACGTGTGTCATTTATAAAACGGATAATAAATTAGATTCTGTTCTCTCCACATTTTTCACTCCGCAGTCTGGTTTTGCAATCAAACGGCTGTCATGATGTGACATTTTACTTTCCATGCCCCCGTCCCCATCCCTGTCCCCAGCGGTGACGGAAGCCTAGGTTCCTCACAGTCGGTGGTAGGGCAGAGGACATCTCTGGTGGTCCTGAGGACCTGTGGGGGGGGTGGGCTTCTCTGGGGTTTGAGTGTGAAGGTGGAGTTGCTGGGTCACCGACGAGAGACACACCCAGGCCACTGCTCTCCAGAAAGGCTGACACACGCATTCACACGCATCGGCCCGCGTGAGCACTCCACTCTGCTCACACCCACGCCACGTTACAGCCCCCCAGCTTCTTATCTCACCACTTGATAGACGTGAAGCGATATCTCATTTCAATGGGTGTTACCCTGGCTATGGAACACTAGGGGTCCGGTCCGGGTAAAGTGCTTGTACTGGGCCCAGCGCTTGTTAAATGCTCCATTGACATCAGCTGGGCACAGTCAGTAGAGGTTTTGAAGCTTGAGTATAATATGTCCAGTGACGGGGACCTCACCACCAAGTCACGACTTTCCTGAGGTCGGAGAGCAATGGATGGAGGAGTTGGGTGCAAATTTGGGAGGGCTGCTATTGAAGAAAACCATCCTACCTTTTGTCCTGGGTGGAGAGACAGAAGTTGGTGGGTAGGTTTATAACACATGACACCTCCCACCCCACATCTGGCCACAAATGAGCACAGTCCCCTGGGAATTTCCGTCAAGGACCAACTGACGGTGGACAGTGGACCATAAGGACAGTGCGGACTTGGGGCGTGGTCGTCCTAGGGACTTGCTGGGTGGGGGGAGAGCACAAATAATGTATAGAAGGTCCCTACCAGCTCCCCTGGGTGGACTCTCTCTTGGTCCTCGGTTGTCCTGCTCTGTCCCTACAGTAAACTCCCCTTCCTTTACCTCCGATGGCCTGAGTTTCAGTCCTCAGCAATGAACGCACCCTGATGGAAAGCAATGGGTGGCAGGTTCCTAGGGTCCCCACTTCTCATTCTGCCCCCGGGGGTCACTGAAAGAGCAGCACTGGCCAGGCCGCACCTGGAGGCAGCAGTGGCTCTTCCGTGAAGTTGGATTAGTCCAGTGAGAAGCCGCAGACGGTCCGAGTGCCCAGCCTTCAGAGGCAGCAAAGCCAAGCTTCGTCACGGTGGAATGGGACACAGACTTTCAGGGCGATAAATATGGCGATTGTACAGAGGAGGCGAGAGCTGTCTGTGGAAGGCAGGGTTAAGTGGAAAACCCTAGGGAGCAGGAAGAGATACTGATTACAAAGACACGATAACAATGTTGACACAGTGGTGATGATCAGCACAGGCCCTGGGGAGATGTGCCCGGTTGTTTTGCGAAGATAATGGAGTTTCATATTTTTGTGTAACGCTGATGCACGAAGAAGAATATGAAAAACTAGTGTTTGGGCCAGTTTTAGAGTACACCTTTAAAGCATTTCCTGATTAAGCACCTTGGATGTGGAGTACTCGGGGCATCCTCAGAGGGCCCTCCATGGGGTCTGGGCCGCCAGGCAGGACCGAGGGTGGAGAGAGCCAAGCCCTTGGAGCCAGGGGGATCCAGGCGGTGTGCTGGCTCCGTCGTCGAATCTGGGCGAGGTGGTTGTCAACTGCCCTTGATCTGTCCCCACCTGGGGTGGTGGACGGACTCGCTCCCTCGGCTGATTTGTCTCCTCTTCCCCATTCATTTTTTCCCCTTAACCAGCTGCAGAACTCGAGCACCCAATGCTGACACTTTTGTGTCTGAGCAGCTTCCTGCCAGGAGCTGGGCACTGGGATACAAAGGTGACTAGCACCCAGTGTGTCAGCTAAGGGGTTTTAGCTGGGAGCGACAGACAGCCTGGCTGAGATGGACACACATGGCCAGGAAAGGCATGGCTTGTGGCATCGGAAACCCATGACGGGAGGCTCACGAGGCTCCAGGTGTCATTAGGGATGCGGGTTCTCCCGTCTCTCTCTTCTGGTGTCCACAGTGCTGCAGACTCGCTGGGTCTGGCTCTGGTGGTCGAGGGGCCATTGGGCCAGTGTGCTTCTCCATTCATGGCCAGTGCAGATGGACATAGATAGATGATAGATACATGGATACATACATAGATATAGATTTTTCCTTGCCGACTCTACAGACAAATCCGCTCTCTTCCTCCTGATTGGGCCACCTCCCATGCCTGCTTCTGAACAAACAACCATCCACAGGGCAACGCCATGCACTGGTTGGCTTAGTCATGGGTTCGTGACTGATCTCCACTAGTGATGACAAGTTTACCTCAATAGCTTGGGCTAGCATGAGCCCATCCCTGGAGCTGCAATCAGTCGCTTGGATTTCATCCTGCTGTACAGGATGGGGATGGGCAATGGAGGGGCTGTTGGCCAATCAGTGACAGTGTCCGTCACACAGGCTCTGTGTCCTCAAGATCCACAACTCGATGGAGGGAGTAAGTAAATCACTCTAATACAGGAGCTGGTGAAGAAACGCACCTCCTGGGGCTCACCTCCAGGGGACAAGGGAGGCATGGATGACCGTCTGGGGTCCTGAATCATGCCTAGGACTCTCCAGCTGACTGGGGAGCCAGAGGAGGGCAGGGAAGGGTAGAAAAGCCCTCCCGGGAGGGAAAAGCAGAGGCAAAGGTAAGTGGCTTGAATGGCCATGCTACATGCACCTGAGTGGCTTGGTCGGGGGCTGGAGCAAAAGACATGGGTTGAGGTGGTGAAAAAGGCAAGCCCAAGGTGGAGCAGTCCAGACCTGGGTGCCCTGCTGCTCTGGTTAAGCAGCCTGGACTTGATTTGGGGAGCCAAGCAGAGCCACGGTGGTCTCCAACAGTAACCAAATATAATAGATCAGTGTCGCCACAAAACCACACTTCCCCTTTGGAGCCAGAAGACCTTTGTTTGACTATAGGTGGGAGCATCCTAAAGGTGGGGGAAGACCTGTCTCTCCTGGCTTTATCGTTCTGCAGCTGGTCAGCTCTTGCACGTGTGTACCCAGGAGTTTGTCTGCAGGAGCGGCCTGGGCACCTGGCTGTGACTCATGGGGACAGCTCCGCAAGTGTGGTGTAAAGCCTCCTGCTAAGAAGCTTGGCTGAATAGCATGTTCCTCTGCTGAAGACAAGTGACAGCCAGTGACTTATGTGTGGATACAAAGGTGCTGCCCAGAACCTTCCCTGGAGGGAAGGTTGATAGAATCAAAATGTGTCCTGTGATCTGGGTTTGGGGGTAGGGGGACTGATTTTAAAGCACCTGTGAATCACTCTGTTCACTTTCTCCTTTTGATCAGACTAAATAAGGTGCAGTCTTAATTCTGACTAAGGAGCCCTCCCTGCTCAAGGGGCTCCCCTTTCCTTTGCAGGCCACGAAACAATGGTGGTGACTCAGTGATACACAGTGTTCACAGTTAGTACCTTTGTCTAAGTCTCCATCCCCCCAACTGGTCCTCTCTCTCTCTCCCTCCAGACAGCACTGCATGTGGATTCCCTACAAGTATCTGTGCCAGGCATGATTAAGGAGTCAGAGAACATTAATTCATAATCCCCAGTCTCATTGCAGAGGCAACTTACACAGCTGAAACAAGCCGCAGTAACACACAGGCTTGTGTGTGTGAAACGGTGATGCCAGCTCTCAACACGGGCGTCTTTTCAGCCATAGCCGGGCCATCTTCCCAGGGGTGGGCGCCTGGGCCTGGCTGTGGGCATGCTCCTGGCAGGGTTTGGTTGTCAGGGAAGTCACAGCTGTTTCCACTGAGCATGTCCTCTGCCCCTGGCCTGTGCTGGGTTCTGGAGAGACACAGGAGTTGGGGACCGCACTGCCTTCAGGGGACCTGGAATCCAGGCAGAGGGGAAGTGTCCCAGATTGGCACAAGGCAGGGAGGCTGGGTCCTGCTTTTTCTGGGGAAGTGGCTTCGTTTGATGCTAGACAATCCTCTCCACCCACTGGGCCTGAAAGTCTTTGTCTGTCAAAGGACAGAATGGACTCCATGGCGGGTTTCAGATGCTCCCTGATGTTATCTCCAACTCTGGAAAAAAAAATTATCAGAACCATCGCTGTCCATGGTTCTGACTGGTAAAGAAGCCAGGAATCCAGATGGGGGTTTGTAGGCATTTGGGAGCCTTGACATTTGTCCCAGGGGCTCTTCATTACTTCTCACCTCAATCAACTGAGCCCAGCAGTGGCTGGGAAGGGTGACTGGTGGAGTGACTGCCCTCACCCATCAGAAGAAGAGAAAAAGCCCAGGATTTGGATCTCCTCTTTTTGCAAGGAAACTTGGGGCCCAGCAGCTGATAAATTTGGGGGCAAATCAGGGCACTTGGCTCAGAAAGACCCATAATGGTTCAGTCGCACTCTGTGTATCAAATTCTTTTCCTACATTCAGGGACAGTGCGGCTATACCAGGTTTAGAATCCAGGCCTCCAGATGGCACTGGAGCTAACTCACCACCTCATGTCACACGCATGCATCCTAACCACCCTGCGTCAAAGCTCCACGTGAGCTACTGTCCAAGAAATTCTGCAAGATGGGAGCCTGGGACTGGCAGGTCACATATGTCGTGCCTTGTGGAATTTCTCAGCTTACCTCCAACACCATCGCAATTACGCGTTAGGAATTTCAGTTTTACTTGTACATTATGCAAGCGTTGCCTGGGGGGGAGTGTGAAGATGGCATATGTCGTTATGGTGAATCACTTAGCAAACAATTAGGGGGCAGAGAACAAATAAGTCCCTGTTCCAAAACCCCTCTTTAATCACTTTGCACATCCTCAGAACCCGGAGCAAACACTAAGATAATTAATTGCTGCCAGTCTGTCAGTCACAAAGACAGCGTTCCCCATTCATTATGCAGAGTGAGCGCTCCATCCGGGAGCAGACTGAAGTTGTGTCCAAGGTCATGCTCTGAATTCTGGGTCTCCTCTCCGTGGGCAGGGATTCAAGTCAGTTCTGATGCTTCTTCCAGGATTATCTGTCCTGGGCTCAGCTGTCACAGACAATGAATTCCACGCCATTTCACCATTTCGTCAGCGTATCTTCCATGTGCCCTTGCATAACCTTCCACGCTCAGAAGAGGAGGGAGGGGCTTTCTAGTGATTTGATGGAAATCTGGCCGTGGTGCTTCTGTTCCACACAGGCCCTGGGAGTCCGGGAATCAGATGAGTCTGGGAGATTCACAAGTGTGTGGAAGCAGAGCAAGCTGGTGCCGGAGCTGCTCCATCAAAGTTGCAGGCTTGCCTCCAGAAGTGGACGGCTTTGGTTGGGGCCATTAGGGAGAGCTGAGAGCCCAAGCGGACGTGTCCTCTGGGGACTGTCCAGCGCACACATGGTGGCAACTATTAAATGTTAGTTTGGATGGATGGATGAATAAATGAACCAAATCTTGATGCCTCAGTCCTCAGCACAGAGCAGGTCTAAGAATCAAAAAGTCTTGCTCCTCCTTCACCGTTCAGTTCGGATGTTACCGCCGGGGGGAGCTTTTGATGACCACATCGCCTGCACTGAGGCTCTCCCTGAACTTTCACATGGCCCTGTCCCCTCTGTCCCAGCTCAAACCACACTGCACAGAGACCATCTGCTTACCTGCCTGTCTCCCTGAGACTGTCAGCTCCTGGGGCCAGAGGGGTTGTCTTATTCACCTGCATTGGTTTTGAATCCCACTCTTACCACTTACTGCTGTGTGAGCTTGAGTCCCACTTTCCTCGTCTTTCACAGTAAAATTTGAATTAAATAATGCACGTTGAAGACTTGTTAAAGATGGCAGATTGAACATGTGTGCAGCTTTGCTCCCTTCGGAAATCCCAGTGAATTTGGAACCTGGAACCGGAAACTGGAAAGCAGATGGTCAGGATGTAAGTGGTGAAGCAGATTGGAGGCTCTGCATCCTAAACAAAGAGCCTGAGAAACTATGCATGAGCCCTGCAAAACACCCAAGGACTCTGGTCTCCTGTGCTGTTGGAAGTCAGAGTGATTTGGGGCTGGAAACAGGAGGATTGGGTAAAAGTTCAAGAAGCAGATTTTTAGCTTCCTTCTGCCGCTTCACATCCCTGGGCATGTTTTCTTCCTGCTCCAGTGGAAGATGGGAAGCTTGTTTGCTGGGGAGGGTAAGGAGAGGAGCTCTGGACTTGGGACATCGAGGATCGTGCTGGAAGAGGGGGATTCCGTGAGTGCTGCTTGCTGGAAGTCCACCAAGCGCCCGGGCAGGCAGCAGAAGGGTCTTCCATGGGAGCGGAGACAAGTGAACACGTCTGTCCAGAACTTCACGAAAACCACAAGATCTGATTAGAAGGCGCTATGCTACTTCCCACATATTAGAACAACTACTACTTTTAAAACCAAAGGTCTATTATTATTTTTGATCTCTGTTCTCAACAACTGTGGTTTGCATTGACTTTCAACGGCGTAGATGTACGCTTCAGCCCAGCACTTTGCTCGTTGTTCCTCCTTTCTATTTCACCCTCCCTGGGAGCTAAGAATGCCCGTCACCTGCAGACTCCGCAATGCTCGTGCTGGGGAGGACGTGGCTAACATTTCAGATCTGTTCAAGCCTCCTGGGGTGTGAGGTGGGTCGCACTTGCATTTGTAAAGGTGGCTCAAAATCACCCTGAGAGCACAGTGGTCACCCAGATAAAGAAGCAACTTGGGTTACTTCACCCTTGTCATTCTGTCTGACCCCCTGCAATTTTATTGATGATTAACTTTTGTATCAGTAAAATCAGAAGATGAATTGAATGCGGATTTGTTTGGCAGGTGCAGATTTTACTGTACATGAAATATTTTACTGAATTTACATCTCATTAACATTGAAATTTATTCCTCTGTTTAACCATTAGCAGTTTGTTTTGATGCTAAAGAAGAAATTTAACATGATTAGTACTAATCTGTACCTGATTATAGCTGAAAATAATTTTCTCACGTAGAGGTAGGGGTTATCAATGTGATCTGTTCTAGAAATTGGCTGGGTGCGGCTTGATGAGCTGAGCACCCTGACTATCTTCCTCCATCGGCTTCCAGAAAGAAACTAGGAATCTTCCTGGGAAGCGTAATCAGCCCAGGAGAACAGAACTAAAGATACTGAGATCTGGGACTTCCCTGGGAAACGGCCGGGTAGGAGCACCATTAACAAGCCCCCCCACTACTCCCTAAGGCTTCCCCTCAGCCCTTAAGTGAGAATGCATGAATACTACCAATCATCCCAGAAATGTTGAGGACCCACTCACCACAAAAGCCATCAAAGCAAAACAAGAAAAGGCCACTTGAAAGGAAGGAAAGCCACTCAGAGTAACCTTCAAATAAATTAGTCTTGCTGGCCTTAACAATTAGCACCACCAGCATCTTCTTTTACAGTAAAGAATGCTTTAAAAAGAGGGAAATACAATAGAAAGGAGCATCCATTCTAAGACCAGGGAAATTCTATAAAAAGGATCTTTCCAAGACCGGAAGAAGACTTTGGGAAACATGATATGATATGAGAGCAGAAATGAAATATTCAATCAAGGGGTATCAAGTTAAAGCTGAAAAACCTCATGAAATTAGAATGAAAGGCAAAGAAGTAAGAAAACCAGAGTTAAGTGATAAGCAAAGCTGAAGACTTGGTGAGGTCCTAAGGTGACTCTGAACACAAGCAGCTGCAAACGAGGAAAAGAGGGAGAACAGAGCTTCGCGCTGCAGGGTGCGATGCAGAGAGGAGGGGTGAGTGGTGAGCGAGCAAGGCAGGTACTGCTGGAAGCGGTGCCAGCAGGAGGAAGCCGAGTGAAACCTGCCAGGAAGCTGGTCAAGGAAGATTCGAGAGAGCACAGCTGTGTGGCCGGGGGGTGGGAGGTCAGTCCAGATCGGGGCAGGTCTGAAGCCTTCAGGGGAGGGTTCTTTAAGGTGATAGATCACCTGGTGTGTTTGGACTTGTGAGAGGAAGACTTATGTACCAGGAGAGACTCAGGCTGAATTAGAGATGAGGACATAAAACAAACAAACAAACAAACAAACAAACAAACAAAAAACTAAACAAAGAGTGTAGGGAGAAATAAGTACTGACAGTTTGAGTTGGATGAGCAGGAGACTAAGATGGAATCAGATGTTCAAGAGGTTGAACGGGAGATGCACTGTGCAGACCAAGGCGGGCAGAGAACCCGGGGAGCCCTCAGACCACACGCAGGGTGAGGGAGAGAGGGAAGGGAGGGCTGGGCGAGTTGGAATTTAGACTGCAGAGCGTGCCCAGAAAGAAGCATCCAGGATGACGGGGAGTTCTCCTGCCAGAGAAGTCCATCGGGAGTTTGATTTTAGCAGGAGTGAGCCTGTGCTCAGTCATTGGGCTGCAGGAACGTGGCCTTGGAGCGAGCGAATGTGGAGCTGGGCACACGTTCCAGCAGCAGCTGGGGCTGTCAGTCGGTTCTGTTCCTGCAGCAGGAGACCTGTGTGGTGCATTTTCGTGGCCACCACACCAAGGAAAGCAAAACAGGAGCTGCCGGGCTTGGCTCGGTTCACATTCACATACATAGCCTGGCTGCTGATCTAAATTAAATGACAAAAGAGCGATGTTGGGAGGATGAAGTCAGGAAGTGCGTGACACGACGGCTGCAGGAGGTAGTAAAAGAGGCCTGCATTCCATGGTGGACCATGAATAAGGTGATTCCCCAAATCAATTAACATCCTTCATTGCCTGCACGTGTGCACGTGAATAGGCAAAGAATCGGCACAAAGACAGGAAAGTGCTGACCCTGAGCAGCAGGACCAGGAGAGCAGGGAGAAGCGGTGGAGGTGGCGGGAGCATGCATATGAGAAAACTAGAATTAGGGAGCTGGTTGTGGCACCTGGCACATAGTAAGTGCTCAGTAAGTGGTAGTCGCGATGTTGATAATGACAATGGATTCTATGCACCCAGTGCCTGGTCCATAGCATTTCTTCACTTAACCTCTGTCTCATTCCCTCCCTGAAAGGGGAAAAATAACAAGGGGTGCTCATTTTAAGGATACCTCATCTGCCTCTCAAACCAACCACCTTCCGGGGAGCTGGAGCTGACGCCGCATTCTTCATTAGTTTTTACCGTGTGTGGGCGCCCTTCCTCCTCCCCTCCCTTTCCTGAGCACGTTGAATCTGTGCTGCAGAGCAAACCTCTTAATGGTGTGGGAGAGGAGGATGGCATGTGTGTTTTAATAAGCAGAAAATACCCGGGGGGGATAGCGGCCAGCTCAGGTGACGTCAGCCCACAGATGGGGCTGGCAGGTAAGTGGAGCAGAGCTGGCTGCTGCCACGACCACTCCAGCTGTGCCTGTGGAGAGGAGCCAGCTGGTGTGGGGGAGCAGGGGAGAACCCTTGTATACCTGGGAGTCTGCTGCATTGGATGGGGCCCTGCAGGGAAGTCCTGCCTTGGCCGTGCTAAAAGGACGCACCTAAGGAGGTCTCCAGCTTCAGCCGCTGCAGCCAGAGCAAGGGGTGGGGCTGGATCTGAGCCAGCTCCAGCCATTTCTATGGCTCCAAGGTCCCACTGTATTTGCAGGCAGACAGTTTTGGCTTGCAGGTGGCTGGTGGTTGGCAAAGGCTAATGAAAGCTAAGGCACAGGACTCACCTAGACACCTGGACACCAAGTTCTGAGACAGGCCCTGCTGCCTCTGTGGGACCTGAGCAGGCTCCTCCCCTTTCTGGGCCTCAATTTCCCAATCTGTAAAATGAGGGGTCTTCTTCATCCATCGGGGCGCTGTTAGATTTCTATTTGGCACAGTGCCCATGCACAGCAGGCCAGCCATAGACATCTGTGGAGCAAATGAATGAAGGCTGTCACCCCCTTTGGGGGCAGCTGTTTGGGATGGTCCTTTCTACCTCCTGAACGTAAGAGACAGAGAAAGCAGGAAGGATGGAGGGCTGGCTGGGAAACTTAAGGGCAAACAAGGGAACCCTAAATGTGTCTTTCTGGGGCCTCCTAGGGCAGGGGAAAGACTAACCGCTTGCACGCGCACACACAGTGCCTGCCACAGCGACAGTGCACCCAGGGGAGGAGGCTCGGCTGAAAGGCAGGCAGATGCCTGTGGGTTACCATGGCAACAGCAGCTGGCGGGGAAGCCAGCCAGAGGAGGCCAAGAGTGGCTTTTTTTTGTTTTGTTTTGTTTTAAATGACCAGCTTTCTGCAAAGGAGAGAGACAAGGCGGAGGTAGTGGGGAAGAGGGGCCAAGCAGGGGGAATTCGGGGTGAGAGCAAAACTCACCTTTGAGACTGTAAAAAAAAATTATCCCTTTTAAAGCAAGCCATCTGAGCCTGTTTTATGATTTGAGGGCAGCAATAAATTTCAACAATTGCAGTAACTCGCAGCAGCTTCGTGTGGCTGGATTCCTGGAATGTTCGTGCTAGAAGGAGCCTCCAGGGCTCCAGGACAGGTCAGAAGTGGGGCTGCAGATGAGGGGTGCGGGTGCTTGGGAGCCCCCCGCAGAGTGGGGGGGGGTCCAGGCAGCAGAGGGCCTTTCTGAGAAGACAGGGAAATTCCGCTGCCTGAGCGCCGACAAGGTGCCCGGCCCTGGCTCGGCCTTCTGCACACTTCCGTCGGCTAATTCTCTGTGACCGATTCTTTTCCACCCCCATTTTTAAGGACAGGGAAGCCAGCGTGGACAGCATTCCCCAGACATGTGGGAGGTGTGTAGAGTGTGAGGCTGTGCAGGAGCTGGCAGAGGCTCGCACCAAGGCACCCCGGGGAGACGGTGGATGAGTCAGCTGGTCAGCCGCCTTCTGCAGGTCAGTGGCACGTCTCTGGGGGGAGACTGTTGTATTTGAAGGTGTCAGTGACGTGGCACTCTGTTTGCAAAACAGTTTTCGGTCACTTTTAATTTGGGGTGTATTTAGTGCAAGTTCATTAATGTGTGAGCATCAGATTTCCTTGGGGAAACTGCTTTTTGGGGGATCCTTGCAAAAGGGAACAACCTGGGTGGGGGATTATTGTGACAGAAACCAAGAGGCTCTGGACAGTTGTTGGATGTGACAACATTTTTTTTTTTAGGGTGAGGGATGGAGCAGAAAGGACCCCAGTCACGAACTGGTCAAACCCTCCATGTAAAGGATGTGAGCATGGAGATCCAAGAAGGTTCTGTGACATTCTCAAGGTCATCCAGACAATCAGTGGCCAAGCCAAGACTGAAACCCAGCTCCCCTGACTCTGAGCCACGGACAGGACGCCTCAGGGCCTGGGGTCCAGGTGCAGAAGGCTCACTCCTGTACGTCTCCGGGGCGCTCCCTAGGTCACCGTTAACTGTCCAGGAGCTACCTGGTCTCAGCTGGTTAGTGATGGACTCAAGACCTGGACCTGGGTCTTCAGATTTCTAGTCAGGGGACCCAATTGCTTGCTCCCCCCAAAGTTGGCATATAAGCCCCCCAAACCGCCATCCCATCCAATGGGAGTTTTCCAGCTAAATCGAAGCTCCGAGCAGATGGTCCAACGAACCTCTGTCCTGTCACTGGACGCGTTCGAACACTTCGCCTGTATCTGAGGCAGTCGGCACATTTTGAGTGCCCATTTCCCAAACAGGAGCCAGAAGTCCATTTCCCAGCTGCTCTCGAAGCTAGCGATGTTGCCTGGACTCGGCCGTCCGAGGCACCCAGGCAAGGCTCTGGTTTGGAAGGAGGGAGCGTAGGAGGCAGACCCCACGTGGAACCCCCTCCTGGCGAGGATGGAGAAGCACGGGGCAGAGAGAGCATTCAAGTCCCAGAGCGAGCTGACCCCACGGACACAGCAGCTGCGTCCTGGGCAGCATCTGCGGGGCCTGTGCCCAGAGGCCCTGGGGTGTGAGTGCAGCGGGGTTTGGACTCTGTTCCTGGACATGGGTTCTCTAGACCCAGCCTCTGGCTCTCTTGACAGAGTCTGTGAGCTCCTAACCATCTTTGTAAATTCCTCTTTCATTGAAACTACATAGAATGGGCCTTATGGTCTGCAACTAAGAATCCTAATCAACTCAAATATCATCATCACCATGGTTGTGATTTGTGTCTTAGGTATAAAATGACTTGAGAAAAGAAATGTCCTTATGTGGGTGCCTATGGCCTTGAGGATCAAATACCTCTTCCAGTCTTTGCAGGCTGACGTTAGCTGGCAGGGACCTCTCCTGTCAGATCCCCAGGCTGATGGCATTGTCCCCAGGACTACAGGTGAGTGAGGCTGGAACCTGCCTACAGGCCTGTTTCAGGATCTGCGGTCGGGCCTTGGTTGGGGAGCCTGTCTCAGGGGCATGGATGGGTGTGTCTCCCGCCTGGTCACTGAGCAGACAGGACTGGTGGGCAACCGGGGATGGAGCTGCTATTGGGTCCACAGTGGGAACTGAGGCCAGCAGGCCTGGTACACGGGGCACAGGTAGATGTGACTCCTGTAGGGTCATTTGTTGGACAATGTCAATGGCAGAACCAGGGCCAGTTGGGGCTGTAGCTGAGTCCATAAGGGGTTGAGGCTGCTTCTGGGTCTGTAGTCAGGACCTTGGTCAGCAAGTCTGCCACCTGGGCCAGAACCTGCCTCTGCACCATGACTCTCCTCGGTCCTGGGCTCCACCAAGGTTCCACAGCCTCCTACCTGGATCCCAAAGCTCCTGCAGAGGCACGTGTGTCATGGATGGCTGCCAAAGCATTGTTGCTGAGCCGGGATACTAGTAGGGGACTGCCTCTCACACCATCAGGCTGACGTCACTCCTTGAGGCATCCCTTTTGGAGGAGAGGACAGCTTTCCAGGAAGCCCTCCCTACCCCCAACCCATTTCCCCTCGCGTCTCATTGGCCAGTGCACTGTGTCCTACATCTGTTCCTAAAACCACAGTAGCCTATAAAACAGTCATGGAAAGGGACTAGAATTTCCACGATGGCATGTATGAAACAGGGATCATGTCCTGGGCTGGGAAGGTCGCAACTTCTTTGTTCTGTGGCCACCCAAGCCTGAACAAAATGGGCGCTCTGCTGCAGAGGAGAAGTGGGGTACACTCCGGGCAGCCTCGGCGTTTGCCGACAGCCCGCAGCGCGGCAGCCGCTGAGCCGGCCACTTCCATATTCTTTCAGCCACGTAAGCTTCCCCCCCATTTTCTTGAACTTGAAGCCCAGGAAGTTTTAAAGTTCTTTGCCTAAAGCCACGTGGCTGGTTCCTGGGAGAGCCCGGATTTGGATCTGATTCCACCCTAGTCCCCTGAAGGGAAAGCCCTCTACCTCCAGTTTACGCAGAGGTCTTGCTAAAGCAAGAAAAGTAGCTAATTGGAGGAAGAGGCAGAGAACTGTATTCCCTTGTTGGCGTGCACCTGGTATTATGATAAGGAGTTTAAAGGAAAGAGAAAGAGCTTCGCGTTGGCTGTGGAGAAGCCCGACTCCGTGCTGCTGACACATTAACTCTCCTGTAATTGCTGGCCATCCCTCAGGCGTGGGCCAACTGCTGCGCAGGGGAAAGAATTCAGCAGTGACTCAATGGGACTTTCACAGGGAGAAACTCCTGTCAGTGGTAACTGTGGTTTACTAATGGGCTCCGTGGGAGGCTCATTGGGGATTTATTTCTGTGCAGAATTAATTTCTGTTTAGAGGACAGAATCTCAGCTGGCTATTCTGGAGGGAGCAGGTCTTGCTAATTTTATTTCTATATAGCTGGCAATGGTTTCCCCCCTAGGCCGTGGGCTGTGCTGGGAAATGGCTTTGGATTTTAAGCCCAGTTTGTTTCCACTTCAGATAAATTCAGTGTAACTTCCATGTGCCGAAAGCGTCCCAGGTCAGGCACTCTCGGGGAAGTCCTGTCTATCCCAAGGCTCCACCGCTAGCGAGGAGAAGATGCTGAAAATGCTGATGAAGATGCAGGACAGGATGGGTGTGGGGCTGTGGGCATCCTCAGAGGTCACTACTCCTACCTCAGGAGGTCTAGGGGCATGAAAGGAGGGCCTCCTGGAAGAGGTGATGTTGAGCATTAGAGCAAAGGTTGGGAAGGGTATTTCAGGAGAAGGGGAATAACGTGGGCAAAATCACAAAAGCCTAAACTCATGTTCCCTCCTCTGCTCCGTGCATACGCTGTATAATGGTAGAGAGAACAAACACATCATTTACTATGTTTCCAACTCCACCCTAAGTGTTTTACATTTACCAAGTTATTTAATCCTTACAGCAGCCCTGGGTGGCAGGTATTTATTATCGCCACTTGACAAATGAATGAACAAGCAGCGATATTGAACACCCTGGTCAAGTTGGTACATGGCAGAGATGAGGTGAGAGCTCAGGCAGCCTGGTTCCAGAAGCCCACCACCCCTAAGCCTGAAGCAAATAGAATGTGGAACAGGAAGGGATCATGTAACACCTGCCCTTTCTTGGATGGTGGCAGTTTCCCCCACGACATTCCAGCAGCGTCTTAGGAATAAGATAGGCTTGGGGTCAGAATCAGCTATTTCTTCTCACCGGTCCCCATCTCAGGACAGAGGAGAACCTATTCTCTACTGTTAACTGAGACGGCAGGTGACAAGGTTATGTGACAGTGCCTGGCACGTGGTCAATGCGATTTTGTTCAGGATTGGTCACCACAGGAAGTTACGATGCTGGCAGAGAGAGATGTGTGTAAAAGGTCTCACTCGGGCTGCTTATCAGTTGTGCTAAAAGGTGCTCACTACTTTACTACGAGCTGATGCTGATGGAGTTGCCCCTCTGTGCCACACACCACTCTGAAGGCCTGTCATACATTAATGGATTTAATCATTAGCTGACTCTGTTTTGTGGATCGGGATGCCCAGATAATTTGAGTAACTCACCCGAGGTCCACACAGCTAGGGTATAAAATCCATGTCCTTCCGCTGCAACTGCATTTTTAACCTCCATACTCGTCAGCGTCTTGCTGTTTAATATTAGTTACATTGTTGTGACATTGTTGTTATTATATTTTCTATCATTATTCTTACTGTGAGGCTTCACATCAGTGAACATGAAACTAACGGTTGTGGGTTTTTCCAGAATAGTCTTCTTGTAACTGGTATTTCCCCACAGTTTTCTTCCTTCAGTCCAGGTGTCTTACCACCATGTGAGCAGTGAGTAATGGAGGAAAGCTGTGATGGATCATCTTGTTGGGGACACATGCGTGCTTCTTCCAACTGTAGGTGCTTGCTGCAAAGATATATCTTCTCGACAGGGAACAGAGGTCCCCAGCTGCCATGAAACAAATCAGCACCACGGAGAGCTCCTTCCAGTCACCAAACTAGAAAAAGGGCTCATGGTTAATGCAAGTAATTTCCTCAAAAAACTAAAAATGAAACTGCCTTGTGACCCAGCGATTCCAGTGCTGGGGATATACCCTAAGAATCCCCAAACACCAATTCGAAAGAACTTGCATACCCCAATGTCCATAGCAGCTCTATTTACAATCACCAAGGGCTGGAAACAGTCTAAGTACCCAGTAAATGTGTGCATCAAAAAATGGTGGTACATTTACACGATGGAATACTACACAGCAGAAAGAAGAAGAAAACCCTGCCTTTTGCGACAGCATGGATGGACCTGGAGAATATTATGCTAAGTGAAATAAGCCAGTCGGTGAAGGACAAATACCGTATGACCTCACCTATTAGAGGAACAAAAATAAACTAATGAGCAAAATAGAACCAGAGGCAAGGACACATGGAACAGACGGACAGCAGCCAGAGGAGAAAGGGGCGGGG
Source organism: Anoura caudifer (assembly GCA_004027475.1). Lineage (NCBI taxonomy): Eukaryota > Metazoa > Chordata > Mammalia > Chiroptera > Phyllostomidae > Anoura > Anoura caudifer. The sequence goes on along the minus strand of PVKU01002168.1, from coordinate 122,064 downwards.
GATAAGGGTGGAAAGAAGGGGAAGGGACTAGTCAAAGAACATGCTTAAATGACCCATGGACATGAACAACAGAGCGAGGAGTGACTGTGGGGGGCATGGGCTGGGCAGAGGACAGCAAGGCGGGAATGGGACAAGTGTAACAGAATAACAACAACAAAAAAATTAAATGCAAGTAACATTAAAACTGTAGTTCTATCATGGCAAAAACTTCAATTTATAGGGTGACTTCTATGTTCCACACACTTTGCATAGCTGTTGTTTTGTTTTGTTTTTTTAAATTCTTGCAACTACCCAGCACAGCGAGTGTTATTCCCATTTTTTTCGCATAAGACTGAATTTCAGAGGTGAAGCAACCTATTCTTGGTCACACAGCTAGTAAGGAAGGACACCAGGGTTAAACGGGGTCTCTGAGCTTCAAATCCCCTGCTTCTTATGCTAGGTCACAATGCTTCAAATTTCCCCGGGAAGCCAGTTGTAGGTTTTACCCTGGCCCCCAGTCAAGAGCCACTGCCCCAGGAACCCCTTAGCTGTCCGGACAAATCGGGGTTTGCAGCCTTCTGCCACCCATGTCTGGGCACTCACCAGGGCTTATCCTCATGGGCGCGGCCCTGCAGGAGAGTGGACCAGTGTCTGCACGGGTTCCTGGTGTAGCTCTGGCCAGGTTTCAGCATCCAGCAAGCAGTTAACGAGTATTTGTTGAAGGAATGAATGAGTGAGCGGGTAAATGAATGAATGAGTGACTTGCCTGCGAATGTGTTTCCCCAAAGGCTTGGCCTCCATCCTCTTGCCACTGTCCTTCTACCGCTCCCTGCGGTTTCCAGATCTTGCTCTTTGTTTCCGACATTCGGGTAAAGACAGGGTGGGTGAGTGGACAGGAGGGAAGATGGGTCCCCAAGGGGCACAGGGAGCTGTTCGTCTGAGGTGAACAACAGGATCCACTACACCTGTGGGGAGACAGAGTGCTCCCCGTGGAGAGTGCTGCCCTCCCTGAGCGCGTGTGTTAGAGATGAGGCTGTACCTTTTGTCGCTTCACTGATTGCAGAGCACCTGCCGGGTACCAGGGACTGACCTGGGCACCGAGGAGGTGCTCTGGCCACACTCGGCTGCTTTCACTCCCCTGTCCGTGCCGCCCTCTCTCATTTCTTGGCTTCCTGACAGCCAGTTCCCTCAAAGGGAGTACTTTTCCCTCAATCGCCTGTACCCTGTGCCTGGACGACCCTATTCCTCCTTCGGGTCAGAAGTCAGACAGTTCCTGAATCTGGGGTCAGTGCTCCCTGGAGCCCCGTGTTGCCCTTGACTTACCTCATCTTGGCATTTCTGAGTATTTTTACAATATAATTTTCCAGATCCTTGTCCATAGATGGGGCTGGGGAGGAGGAGGGTCCCTGATACGCTCCCTGTTACATTCCCATGGTGCCTGGCATGGGTGCCCAGGGTTTGCAGACAAGTCTCTGTGGACCTGGCCGCTGTCCCAGGTCAGGAGGTGAGGTGTGCTGACCCTTTATAGCTCACCGTAGAGACGTCCAATCATGACTCTTACCTTTTTCTACCCATGTTTCCCCATTATCCTCTTTCAGAAATAGAGAGAACACACAAGCATGCTTGTTACAGAGTCCTGTCAGAGAAAATTTGCACACATTGTGTGATCTTACTTGTCATGACAATATGTGGCTTTTCTTCTGTGTGAAGTACACACAGTTCTGTGTGACTTGTTTACACACCACAGAAAATATTCACAGTCTGTCCCTTCCACCTGCTCTCCGTGAGAGGGGAGAGTCATCGCTCGGTGATGTCAGAGGGTCTTCAGCCCTCGGGGGATCTTCCCGGGGCGTCCCACAACAGAAGTCCTGCCTTTGGGAAGGTAGGGACCACAGGGTCTTCTAGGAGAGCTCTCTCAGGACAGGAGTCAGGAATTTGGCTTCTGGAACGTTCTCTTCCCAACATGTGGCATTAGCATAGCCAGTCTGGGCTCCTGATGTAGCTTTTAGGAAAGCACTTAAGTGGACAATGAAATCATTTCTGTGTAAGAATAATGATATGAGGGACAGGTCAGCTTCCTGATGTTCTACAGACAATTGATGGGACAAGGGTGCCCTATGACTTAGCACGGGTGATGGAGACATTCAAAGGAGAGTGAGCTGAGGCCCTGGCGCTTACAGGAGAGAGAAGGGAAGAACGGAAGGAGGTGGGAGGGGGGAACTGGGAGGGGAGAAATGGGAGGGGGATCCTCCAATCCTGCCCCTCACAGATAGCCCCCTCCCCAGGCATTCTACAGGGGCCACGCCTGCATTGCCCCATATGATGCTCGTGATGACCTCGCCCCAGGTGTTACTACCAGGTTTTTACAGATGTGGAAACCCAGGTGATGGAGGTGAGTGGTCTTTCTAAGACCATTGCAGGTGCCAGAGTCCCGGGGTCTCGGGATCAGGCTCCAGAAAGATCAGCCTTTCCAAATCTGCCTGACCCTCCCTCTCCTCAGAGCTACCACCCAGCGATATGGGGAGAGGCCTGGGAATGTGTATTTTAAATAAGCATCCAAGGGATTCCCACCATCAATCAACGTGGGTGGGAGACAGTGGGCTAACCAGACGCTGTCCTCAAACTTGTTGTAAAGGACACCACCTGAGAGCCCTCTAAGGGGTCAGGGGGAAGCAAAGGACAGTGGCTGGGATGCTTCAAGAGCAAGGCCCAGCCGTTCACAGCAAATGTTGACAATAACCTAAAGGTCCAACAGTCAGAGGCCGGGCAAACATGTGATGATACTCAGCACCAAGCACAGAACACCGAACAGCCAAGTGTTTCGCCACCACAGGTTTGTTGATATGGAAACATATTCACGATTGTTAATGAAAAAATACCCATTCGTAGCACGGGTATTATGATGGATTCCGTAACGTGTAAATTATAATATTCACCCTGTGGTCTAGGGGGAAACGACTGAATGTCCTGTTGAGGGAGGGTGGCCATCCAGACTGTGGGGACAGTGACCTACAGAGTGTGCCCTGCCTGAAGGCAACGGAATTTTAAAATTTCAAGGAAAATGGTCCCACTAGACAGATAGACAGGCCACCTGGTGTGTACACTGCACACCAAAAATTAACAGCGGTGGCTTCTGGGAGGTGATGGAGACCGCTTGATTTACATTGTATACAGTGTGGTGAGGGCTGGGGGAGGGGGTATAAGGGGATTGCATGGTAATGGGAAAAATACAATAAAGATTAAATTAAAAATTATGTAAAATGTTTAGAAGATTGTAACTTTTTCCACTGCGACTGTGAGCATGTGATTTATGAAAAGACAGAAGGAGAGGGCAGGACTCAGTTGCTGAGTCAATGGGGCCCCTTCTGTTATTGGCAAAAAAACCCCCAAACCTTTGCCTGGCCCTCGCTGTGCAGGGAGGGCTCCCCAAAGCCGTGCTCTGTGGGGTTAGGGCCCCGCATTCCTGACGGTAAGGCAGGGGCTGAGAAGGATGCTTCGAGAAGCTGTTTGCTTTGCGTAGAAAGCACAGAAACACACGGGGTGGGGACCTGGGGGTCCAGCCCCAGTAACCACCAGCCCTTAAAGAAATCTCCACTGGCCTTTTTTCCCAGGCATCCCTGGAGGCCTCTGCACTTGGTAAGACTCAGGGGCTGGATCTGGGCCTCTCAGTTGGCTGACTGGTTAAAAAAAAATGAAACAAAAATATTAGGAAAAGGGTCTCTGCGCTGTCCCTACCCTACCCTGTAGCATCAATGGGACCCCAACCTCTCCTTCACCTTTGCAGGGTCTGTGTCCCTCCCACTGCGCTTGAAAGTCTTTGAGGCACCCTGTCCCCTCCGCTGAACCTCAGACCCCCTGGGGCTCTTTACTGGGGGGCTTATATGTCATTCTCGGCCGCCAAGGTGAAGGCTGCAGCGCCTGGAACCTGGGCCCAACACTCCACCGCGATACTTCACGGCCCTGGGGCCTTTGCTAATCCACTTTCCGCCTCAGGAAAGAGGTAAAATACCCACCTGGTGGGAGTTAAGAGCGTTTACAGGTGTCCTGCCATTACAGGTGCAGGAAGGCCAGGTTCACAGAGTTGGTGGGACTCCCCCCGAGGTCGGTCACCAGATCGTGAGACAGAAACTGGATTTGGGACCAGGCATTTTCTGGTCATTGACCAGCACCTTGCAGCCTCAAACCAGCAGACCACACTGCCCTGGCTTGCCTGCCCTCTGCTGCCAGGCCCGGCGTGCTGAGTTGATTTCCCAGGGCAGAGGTGAGATGCGCCCGCTCAGCCGCGCTCCCGGGCCAGCCGTGCTGTAATCACGGAGAGGCAGGGGCTGTGGGAAGCTGCCTGCTGTGTGTGCTGTGAGACCGAGCTCGCCACACGGCTGCGGCAGGGCTCACACCCGCAGCCCGGGCCAGGCAAGGTGCTGACGGCACATGGACAGGCAGCCAGAGGCTGGACTCAGCTGGTGTCCAGCTCCGAGGACTCAGGAAGTCAGTTAGCCCTCTGGAGCCTTTTCCCTCATCTTGTAAAGTGGGGAGAGGCTTACAGGTCTCATGAGGTGGTTGTGAGGGTCCCACGGGCTGCGTGGGAAATGCTGGTACAGTATATAGGCCTAGTGTCGCTCTGGTTCCTGCTGCTGTAGCCAAAGTGGGCTCAGCACACTTAGACTCCCGGGACCCAGGGCCCCCTGCAGCCTCTCCCTTTCCCTTCCCTCAAAACGCCCCCGGACCCTGAGTGTGCCCAGAGTGTGCTCTTGAGCCCTGCTAAGTGAGCACCAGGCAGGAGGCGTGCAGAACCTGCTGGACAGAGGGCTGCGGCTTTGGATGGCAGCCGCCAAATGGGCAGCATTATCTCCAGCCCGTGGACACGGACAACCCAGAACCACCGGGGAGCCATTCGGAGCGTGGCAAGAGCAGTTTTTCCCCCTCAATAAATTTCAAATTCGTGTATTTGAAAAATCACTGGGGATGTTACAGTCCAAATACAACAGTCTGTTTAACTGAGTCACATTCTTTTTAAAAAGTTTTTTAAAAAATATCTAGACAAAGGAATGAGACTGAAGCTTTAAAATACCACATGGTTAAAAAAAGGACACGGACACCAATTGTTTTCCATTGCACCTTTATTGTTAGTTCACTGTTCAGAATTTTCAAGGTCTTTCGAGAATCACACAGAACCTGTCAGGTAGCCCCCTCCCCCTGACATTCCATTTTATTTCTAACCAGCTTCCTCTTGCCCCTCGTCCTTCCTTGTGTGATATTCTGCCAGTGTCTAAGGGGTTCCCGGGGGGGGGGAGGGGAAGGGAGGCGTGCAGAGCTAGCCTTCAGCAGAGCCAGTGGGCATGTGTCCTGCCCCCCCCCGGGGGCCCTGTTCTGCGATAGCTCCAGGTCTCCACTTCCTCTCTTCCCAGCAGCCTCCAGGCGGCCCTCACGGGCCAAGGAATCAGGCCACCTGATTCCTCGAGGTTGGAGTCCTGACTCACTGCTAGGAGCCACGTGATCCCCGCGAAGTTTCCTGACCTCTCTGAGCCCCCCTTTCTTCTCCTACAATCTGGGACATGACTCCCTCTCACGGGTCACCATGGGAATTCAATGACTTAAGGAATATAAACTGGCAGACAGCACACCCTAAATTACACATCAGCTCCCTTCCTCCCGGTGGGGAAGACACCTGATGAACGGCTGTCACAGCCAGGTGCTCAGGGGTGTTTGCTTTACAAAACAGCCTGGTCCCTTAAAGGAGCCCAAGAAGCAACTCTCTCATGTGGAGTTCCAGGAGTCACACGAGGGTAGGGCCAGGCCTGGGGCAGAGACCTCCGGGTATCCCTCGAATCCGACCAGGCTGGCTGTTGCCGCTCTTGCCCACGGGCAAGCCTGGCACTGGCAGAAGGAATTCTGACCCCTTTTTAAGGCCACGCCGCTGAAGCTGGGCAGGAGCCAGGAGAACAGGGTCGTTTCGTGTTCATTGAACCGTGCCTGCCAAAGAGAAAGTGACTGCACGTGGGTGTAAACCAGGGGCTTTAAGAAGCACAGCAATCCTTATGTCCCTTCTCGTGCCCTTGAAAAGTCACCTGCGCCAGGGGTGTCCTCACAGCCAAAGTGAGCCCTCGAAGTGGGAAGTCCACATGTCACGTACACCCTGCCTACTCTGAAAAGGGTCCCAGGTAGCTGGCCAAGGAAGGGACTGTGCACCTAACGCTGAGCCTTTTTCCGCGTCCTGTCCATCTCTCATGGTGCGTGGCCATTAAAATCAAAGTCTCTTCTATGCGTGGTCCCAAGAATGAAGTGAGAATGCCGCTGACGCGCAGGTGCAGCCGCGCTCCTCCTCGGTGGCGGTCCTCCGCGGCTGTTCAGGCTGACCCGTCACTCAGCCTTCGTTCGTGCAAAATTGTCGGTGAGGACACAGTGCGCCTACGGTCCGCATGCCCACGATCACTTTACATCTCCGAGAGGACAAGAGGCCGCTCCACAGACACTCTTATGACATGCACCAACCAAGACACCTGGGCTGGCATTACAAAAAAATATCCTCCAGACCAAACAGAGACAGAGAGAAGGTGAAAGGTTCCAGGCTGGAGAGACAGGACCAGAAGGCCTACACAACAGAACATCTAGGCTGTAGGGGGCAAAGCAGATAAAACCGGGGAAAGCCCGAGGACTCCAGGAGCGCCTCCCCAAGTATTTGGTTCATGCTAAAAAATAGAGCACATTTATTAAAAATATATATTTATAAACCTTGATATGAACAGACACACACATCAAGCCAATGGAAACAAAGAAAAATAGGTCATCTCCCCTGTATCAAATAGACACTTTGGATGGATGGGACGCCTGCCCTTGGCCCTTGTGGTCTTTCGTACTCAACGGCTTGTCTTGTGAAGATGAAACGCGTGTCCCAGGAGACACGCCGACGAGCTGCGCTCGTTCACCCTGCTCCTCTCTCCGAACACGTGATTATCTGTCAGCGACCTGGGGTGATGAATTTCTACACCCATCTGCTCGCCGACGGCGTCAAAGGCTGGCCTTCCGCGCGCTCCTCCGGGCCCCCTGCCAAAGACATTGAGTTCCTTGGTGTGTGAGTGAGTTTTGTTGGATTCATTGTGCTTTAGTGTCTGCTCCTCGCAGCAGGATCGGTTTGGTTTTGTGATCTTTTATAAAGTTCGAAGGTGCATTGGATCGAGCGCTGCGTGTAGGTCGAGCCTGCTTGTTCGCGCAGTGTCTGGTCACTGGTTAGTCGACACACAGGACTCCTGTCTTTTGGCCATCCGAGGCGTCTCAGGAGCCTCCGAACCATTCACAGAGTGGTGTATATGTACACGAAGATGATAACAATCAGGTTCAGGATGGTCCCGATAATCCCCAGCATCGCCAAGACACTTTCCTCTTTACTCTCTTTCTCTTGGCCTCCTCTGTCTTCATCGTTTCCGCTCGTGATTACCATCTTGGTTGCAAATGTCTTTATCTTCCTCCCCAGGCTAACCTGTAATTAGAGAGAGGCAGCGTAAAGATCATCATTTATGAGCCACCACTACATAGCTGGGCAGCTCTAGTGGGGTGGTGTTTTCACGCCCAGGGACTAGGTCACGGGTGGGAGGAAAGTCACCCGTGGATCCAATCTTGGGACACACTGCTCTTGGTTGTGGAGAAAGAGCAGAGCATGGCTTATCAATTTCAAGGATGAACGGTCCTGACGGCGGCGTAAAGAGATTAGCCCAGGAGTCTAGCCGGGGCGCCACCCACTCTGTTGAGCTTGTTTATCCCTTTTCCTTGAAGCGGAAACGGAGACAGCTGCGTGGCAGTCAGACTAAAACATGTGTGCTCTCGCAGGGCAGCAGGGATTTTATACACAGCACGGATTGGCTCACACGAGAGCAACATGCTGTCCCGAATGTCCATGAAGCTTGTAAGAGGGCGTCACAGTGGCACCCGTTCTGGGCGTTGGCTCTGACATGGGCAGGGCTGGATAGGACCCACATAAGGCCATTTACTGAGACCAGACGGGACGGTGAGGGTGGAGGAGAGCACCACAGATCGGCATACATTGCTACAATCCTTCTGGAGAGCTCCTAGGTTTTGCCTAGAAAAATGAAGTGTGTGTTTTACAACTGGGCCAGGCACCTGCTCTCCTAGACATACCTCCTAGAGAGACCCTTCACCTGGGCACCTGGAGACACGGGCAGGAATGCTTCTACCAGCTCTGTCGGTGACAGCAGAGGACTGCAGGCTACCCGACGTGCACCGAGAGGAAGACAGACGGGCACGCGGTGGTCCACACCATGAACCCGCCCAACGACGGAATGTAACACCGCGGTGAAGTGAATGCACTATTTTACTGCTGAGGAGCCAGGCGCTGCACTTCCTCCAGCTGGAAGCCTTTATCCTGCCGCGACCGTTCCTGTCTACATCCGCCGGCAAACATACGTGTGCTCTGCCCGCCCCACCCCCCAAGTTTCACAGGACTTCTTTAACATACAGGAAAGTTGAAAAATTTTCACAGTGAGCATCCACACAATCAGGATCTAAATTCCACAATTAACATGCTAACTATACTTTTTAAAATCAGCTCTCTGTCCATCTTCTTGTCTTGGGTACATTTCAAAGTAAACTGTAAATGTTATTACTTCTTCAATACCGCAGCATGAACATGTTAACTGGGCTTCTATGCAGGTTTGCAGTTTTTTTCTTTCGGAGTACAATTTATAGGGGTGCAATTTCCTGCAGGCTACACACCCCCAGGAGAGGAACGACCAGGGTGTGGAGAACCCATGTGTTCGGCTTTCGTAGATACTGCTAAATGGTTTTTCCAGTGGTTGTACCTGCTTCCGTGTTTGTGAGTGCTAGGTTGCCTCCTTCTTTTACTTTGGTGACTCCATGGCCCAGTGTTTGCAGAAAGTCACAAAAAAGAGTAAATGCTTTAGAAATCCACTCCCTCCTCTGCTCTCCAGACAGATGCTAGCTCTTTAATGGGTCTCCTGTTTCTTGTTTTCTTTCCTTCACTAGACTTCGAGCCTTGAGAAGGCCAACTTTTTTTTAAAATATTTTTTTAAAGAACATTTTATTTATTTATTTTTAGAGGGAAAGAGAGAGGGAGAGAAATATCAATGTGTGGTTGCCTCTCGTGTGTCCCCTGCCAGGAACTGGCCTGCAACCCAGGCATGTGCCCTGACTGGGAATCGAACCGCAATCCTTTGGTTCACAGGCCCGCGCTCAATCCACTGAGCTACACCAGCCAGGGAAGAAAGTCAACTTTTGAATTTCACTTCCAATCCAAGAGCAGTGTCTGCAATGAACCAGGCGCTTGGGGAAGGTGTGCAGGAGAAATGGACTGCGGAGGGATCTGGCATCTCCCCGGCTCCGCAGGGGCGGGAATATATCACCAAGGTTGGTCTAAAGAGACACAATTAGTGCTGCCCTTAAAACACCTAAGCCCGTCATCGCAGTCACTCAAGCAAAACAAAGCGCCTGTCATGGAGGCAGCTTGGTTTCAAGGCTTAATTAGGCTCTTCTTTCAGTTAACCCCAGATAACTCTGACTCAGGAGGAAGTGGAAGGGAATCCGCAGGCCTCCCTGGACTCACAAACAAGCTGCATTCCAGAAGTTTGTTTCTAAGGTGCTTGAGTCAACTTGAACTTCTCCATAGAAACCATGGTGGCCGCTGAATGGCAAAGGAGCTGCCGAGGGCTTCCAGGGACAGACGCAGCTGGAACACTGTTGTCTTTGGGTAAAGTGGCGTGGCCAGGGTGTGGAGGATGAAGAGTGGAGAGGAGAAAGGAGGCTGGGAGATCAGCGTGGAAACCAGAGCAGTAATAGAAGCAGGAGGGGAAAACAGAACCAAAATAAAACAAAACAGCAGAGGCTGGGCGGGCGATGGTGGATGCAAAGCCTGCCGCACAGGTGTGCTGCACCCGCTCACTCCCTCACTCACTCGCTCGCTCGTTCACTCGCTCCCTACTGCCCGGGGCTGGCTGGAGAAGGGGGTGGGGAGTGACGGCTGGTTGGTGAAGGTGTTTCTTTGAGGGTGATAAAAATGTTCTAAACTTAGATTTCAGTAATGGCTGCACAACCCCGTGAATATACAAAAACTTTAAGTGAATTTTGTAGTTTGTGGATTGCATCACAATAAAGATATTTACTTAAAAAAGTTAGCCTTTGTAATATTTTCTGAAATATAAAGTGAAATAAATCTAACAAAAGTGAGCAAAATCTTTATAAAGAAGATCAGAAAACTTTACTAATAGGCATAGAAGTAAGGCCTCTGTAGAAAGGGAGAAATACCATCTTCATGGAGTGCAAGCTTCAATAATACCTCGAGAACATCAGTCCTTCCTACGGTCATCTATAGGGTCACTGTCATCCCAGTCACAGTTTCCACAGGCTGATTCTGAAATGGGCGACAGGGGGACAGCGGGGGACTAGGCTTTGGGTGCTGAGTATGCACTGCAAAATGCAGATGATGTGTTATAAAGCCATGCACCTGAAACGTATGTACTGTCATTAACCAATGTTACCCCCATGACACTGAATAAAAAATACAAATAAAGGTAAAATTAAAATGTGTACAAAAGTGCAAAGGAATAATAACATTCAAGATATTCACTAAAGAAGAACAAGGCAGGGGCTTGCCTTATAAGACATCGAGAGTTACCATCCAGCTTTAGAAATAAAACCTTAGATCACTTGGTCAAGAGAGCAGGAACAGAGCCCCCCACACAGGGGCATGGACGTTGGTGGGGGGTGGGCCTTTGGAGAGATAGTGCTGGGAGAACTGGGTCCGTGGGAAAGCTACATAGAACCCAGCCGGCACGTCATCAGTTCCGGGTGGATGGTACATGGCTGTGAAAAGGAAAACCTAAGGGCTTTTAGAAGACAATGTAAGTGAATATTTCTATAATGTTGGGGTAGAGGATATCTTAATAAGACATGAAGGCTCAAATTCTAAGGGAAAATATTAATAATGTAAAAAACATTAAGTTATACCTTTTTACAAAAAAAATTAAAAAGTGAAGAGTTGGGCCAGAAACTGGGAGATTTTATGTGTGTGTGTGTGTATTCATTAATTAACCATGCAATCATGTTAGTATCAAGTCAATAAAAAAATAAACTTCTAGTAGAAAACTGGGCAAAAACTATGCCCGCGAACCTCTCGAGAGAGAAAAAAACCACGAAGAAGGGAAAGCTCAGTAATCAGAGAAAAACACAACGTCTGTTGGATCGGCAAGACCTAAACAATTCTACAAAACCACCAAACGCTGACCAAGCTTGTGAAGCCAGGGGAACTCAGACCGAAGATGAAGGACCACGACTTGGTTACTGTCACTTTGGAAACAGGATGACATCCCCTTGCAAAGCTGAGCACACTCAGACCCTGGTGACCCACCACCACCGCTGGCTACAAGCCCTAAACACACCTGCACTGACGAACCAGGGTGCAGGGCCCAGAACGCTCACGGGCTGCGGGCCCAGCATTAGCCAACAGGCTGGAAACGACACAACTGTCCACCCGCAGTGGCCTGGAGCTCCTGTCCTGTACTCGGGCACCGGAATTGCAGACGGTGGTGAAAGGACTGAAATCCACAACGGGAACGTGTAAATCATTAGCACTATGTGAAAAAGCCTCCGGCAGAAGAATGTGTACAGGGTGTTTCCATTTACATGAAGTTCAGACACACAAAATCCTATGTTGTTCAGACATATAAATGTGATAAAATGATGAAGAAGAGCAAGAGACTAATAAACCTGAACGCCAGGGGAGTGATGATGGCTGAGTGGAGAGGGGGAAGGGAGCAGGTCGGAGCGGGGTGCTCAGGGAAGCCCTGAAATCCTGGTTCAGGCACACGGGTGCCTTGTTCTCTATATGTTACATTTCCTAAATAGGCTTTTGTTATCTATCCAACAATCAATTAATCAATTAATGAGTTAACAATTATTATGATTGGTGGTTTCCTTTGCTGTGCAGGAGATCTCGCTGTCCCAGGGCCCACGCCCTTCTGTTGGTGTCAGTATCTTGATTTCCTCCAAAAATTACTCAGCCCCACAGATGCTGTCAATCAAGGCTTCAAGGGGGTGGGCCTGGATCACGCTAAGCCCACCAGATGCTCTTTCTGGAGCTGTCCTGGGTGGGAGGGGGGTGACAGGCAGTAAAAGCTAGTGCACGCTGGCCATGGTGCTGAAGTGAGGTTAGTAGCCGCCGTCCAGGTCTCTGCTCTTTTTAAAGCTCAAGTCACCGTTTCCTTCTACCCCACAGACTATCCCGTGTCCCTACGAAAACAGTGCATTTTGCGCAAGGTGGTCAGAACCTGTTTCTCATCAATATCTGCTCCTTGCAAGCAAAGAACCTTTTACTCGAAGAGAAGGGGTATTCAAGACTCTTTTGTTTGCTTCCTCATTTGACCTCTGAACCCCCCAGAAGAGCTCCACTAAGTGCCCCTCCAGCCTCCTGTCACTCTGCAACTTGCCACCTGTCGGGACACCTTTATTCCACCTGCCGACAGCCACGGCAGGAAAGGTTTCCTCTGCTTTAAAACAAAGTGTCCTCGCTGTGGCTTGCACCCACCGCCACCGCTTCTGTGACTAGGAACTGAATGAGCCCTCTTCATCCTCGAGGCAATGCCTCAGCTGTGGAAAATTTGATGTTCAGTGAGAAGAAATTGGCAGCGCTGGCCTCTAATGCCCTTGGGGTCCAATCGTGGCTCCGTGGTTTACCAGCTGTGTGACCTGGGCAAGCGGCTTCCTCTCTCTGAGACTCAGTTTCCTCACTGTAAAGTGGAGGTAATACCGAGCTTGTAGGATTAAAAGTAATGGCTGTACATTATCTACCTCGGTGACTTGCAGTCACTGTGATTAGATGATGATGATGAAGATGACAACGACTGAGGTTCATTATGAAGGCCCCATGAGCCCACTTTTCTTCAGCTAAGCACCTCGCTCCTTATTGTCCATTAGGCCCCTCCTACACACAGTCCCACTCCTGAAAAGGGTCCCCTTCAAATCACAGTATGCATAAGGAAAATGTTACTCCAAGCAAGTCTTCCCCAGCCCAAATGGGGCAGGGCTGCGCGCCCCCCTGCACCCCAGTTCTCACGCAGCACACTCACTGAAGCTGCCGAGAACCACGCTGGCTTCGGGGCCACCACACTGTGCTGCGGATTCGAGATGCTGCCAGGCCACCTTGCCCCCTTCTCATCATGGGGATGGAGTGTGCGGAACCCAAGGACAGGACTATATATTCGGATCAAATCAGCTGTCTGACTCCTGCTCACCGCCAGCTTCAGAGAACCCACCACCTCAGTGTGCGTACGCTCCCCACCACTGTCCAGGGGGCCCACTTACCAATTTTTGACCAGCTTCCCAGGCTAACACCAGCTCGTTAACCAGCACTCTTCCAACACCGTCATTCCATTCCTCGCCTTCTCCTCCCGCCCACATCTCTGTCTTTTCTACAAGGTGTCATCAGGTCCAGCTAGGACTTCTAGGTCTGCTGGACAGTGACCCTGCCAGAGAAGGACATGGTGGAGAGACGCCTAGTCTCAAGGACCCACGCTGGGTCCTGGTGCTCTCTGCCCCCTACTCGCTTGCCGAGTGTCCTCTTTGTTACTCTTCCACCCCAATGTCTCCAAGCCACTTACCAAGAGTCAGAAATCTTCCTTCAACAAGCCACCCGGCAGGTGATCAATAATAATCAGGGAATGAAAAATCACAGGGTTAGGACCCCCTGAATCACTGCAAGCAGCTAAGGAGGATGGGGACAAAGTGACATAAAGGAAGATGCCCCACTCTGATAAGAGGAAAAAACACAACATATTAAAATTCAGGCCCCCTAAGGATTGCAAGTAATATTTTCAAAGCCTTGCTTGTTCGGGAAAAGAACAGTGCCTGGGGAGGATATTCAGAGGTTTTCTGTAATGTCCTTGGTTACGTTATTTTACTTTTATCACGTTCAAAGCGCACCTACGTGGAAATAAAACTGAGAAGACTCCAAGCGCTTCTGCTTCCCTAAAATCCTGGGAGGACCCCCCCCACCGCCACTCGGGGGATGAGAGCAAAGCCTTCGATGCCAGCTGTGCCGGGGGCGTCTCTGTACCAGTGTCTGTCTGAGAGAGAGGCTGGGGTCCAAGGCGGAAAGGGGACATTGCCGTGTATGGGAACCGCACACGGTGAAGCCTTGACAGCCTCTTGGTCACACAGCAAGGCTGTTCCGGCTGCGCGACGTTGGCTTTGGTGGTGTTTAATTCTAGTAGAAACTTGTTTTTCAACATAACGCAAGTCCTGGAACTGAACCCGGGCTCCCGATGGGCAGAAAGGCACCACACAGTCCAGACGAGGGGAGGGACCGTTGCTCCCAAACTCTTTCCATGACTCGCTGCCTGCCTCCTCGGGAGGGGCTCTGGCTCCTTGTGATTCCAAGGGCTTCTCGGTCTTGAGAACGCTTCCACGTTTGGGTGAGGAGGGTTCATTCTGACCTTACTCATAAGGATGATACCTGGAATCTCAGAAACGCCAGGTGACACCTGGAGGGGATGCTGCGGGAGCATTAAGGAAGCACCAACTTCTCCCTGGAGAAGACACCCCACTGGTCCTCAAAAACCCAGCTCTCCCTAGGGACCCCGAGCGAAGCCCAGGCTTCTAGGGAATACCCCCGAACACCCACGCTGAGCCGAGCCCCATGCTCAGCACTGAGAAGACCATCAGCCCCGAAGGACCTCGTGGCCCAGTAAAGCGAAAACACAAACGGGTCACGGTGGTGATGTGAGCCCAGGGCATTGTGGGAGTCCCGGCCTGCCTGGGAGGCCACGCAGGGAGCTGTCCCCGAAGGACCGGGAAGGGGAGGATCTAAGCCGGGACCTCAAAGGCTAGCAAGACCAGCGAGGCTGATGCTGACAGAAGAAGGGCACCCTAATTGGGTGACAGGCGCAGAGGCAGTGACTGTGCAGAAGGCTGCCCGGCAGCAAGCCTGGGCCATGAAGTCGAGCGGTGAGGGTGGTAGGAGCTGAGGCTGCAGGGGTGCAGAGACCAGAGCAGAGGCTCATGGACACTGTGCAAAAGAGTTCTGGACTTTACTCCTATTTATTCAGTAGATGCAGTGGGTACGCCGATGTTCATTTCGTATTTATTTTCCCAACCGTACAAACATCCTATTTATACTCTTTGATATGCATGAGGTATACTTCATCACACATTTAACAAACCCACTGGGCTCCTCATCCCAGACCACAGCAAGTAACCGTCGGTAGCTTTCCCTCCAGGATGGATGTTTGGACCGGGTGCCCTCAGCTCTGGGGCAGTCCACAGGGAGGCCTCAGGAAGCCACGGGGGGCTTCTCTGCAGTGACAGGCACCTTGCACCTGGGGAGGTCCTTGGCAGGGGCTGGGCAAGAGTTCCTCCAGGGACCAACTGTTCCATACATGCCCATGCCCAGCCCAGCCCGGGGGCCACAGAACGGCCCGGCCATCACTGGGAGACGACTGAGGGGAGACGGAGCCGGGACATCACCGTTGCCTGGGACTCACTCCCGGGAGTTCCCAAGAGCCTCTGAAGAGAGGGGACGCTGGACAAGCACTTAGTCTGATCGCCAAAGGCTCACAGTTGTCATCACTAATAACAAGTGGAGCGCTGTCTCATTAATCATCGACGGGTGCCGGACGCAGCTCTGCGCACGAGGCCGGTCCTGATGTGGCCAGTAGCTGCCGCTCCAGCTACAGAGACGATCGCAGCAGCTAATTAGTGAGGACGGCCGAGCAATGTAGCGTCAGCCAGCCGGCCATTCGAGT
Organism: Anoura caudifer; assembly: GCA_004027475.1. Lineage (NCBI taxonomy): Eukaryota > Metazoa > Chordata > Mammalia > Chiroptera > Phyllostomidae > Anoura > Anoura caudifer. The sequence goes on along the minus strand of PVKU01002168.1, from coordinate 106,324 downwards.
GATATTTATTGAGCACCTACTATGTGACAGGCCCTAGTATAGAATACTGGGATACGACAGCAGCAGCAGATACAAAAAACAGAAAATGCTACTCCCATTTTAGAGACAAGGAATTGAGACACAAAAGGCCAGACACCTGCAGTGTACCAGGCACGGTAGTAGGTACCAGGGACAGAGCAGTGAATAAAACTAAGAACTCACAAAAAACTGAGTCAGGGTTGAACCCAGCGGCCGGTTCCACTCCCTAACATTGCCTGTCTTCTGCCTCCCCACGCAAGCCCCACGCTCTCTCTAACCCCAGTGCCTTTGCTCATGCTCTCTTCTGGGCTTCGACTGCCACTGCTCGTCCTTCCAGGCTCAGCTTGCTTGGCAGCATCTCCAGGGACTACATCTTGAGGTCAGAAGCCTGCTGCAGACCATACCTGGCTATCTTCTTCCCTATTCTGTAAACATCCCTTCCCCCTGGAACTGTGAGCTCCTTAGGCGGCACAGGCCTGGTCAGGTGCATCCCCGTGTCCCCCAGACCATGCACCTGGCCTGGAGCACCAGAGGCGCTCAGGGCACCGAGTGAGTGAGTGAGTGAGTGAGTGAACGAATGATGAAACTCCAGCGAGCCAGGGGAAGCCCAGCTTCCAGGTCAGGGGAGTGGAAATCCTGGCCGGCCGCTGGACAGGTGATGGGAGCGGCTCAGGTGGGGACCTAGCTGGACCTTGCTGTACAGAGACAGGCAGAACTGTGTCAGACACACATGCCGTCTTTCTTGACTATCTGAGCAGGAGTCAGCCAGGGTGGGCTGGTTGGGCCAGTGAGTTGTGTGTGGGGGGGAGGGATGCATGGTGGGGACAGAGAGGGGTCATCCACCCAAGGCCAGGTCCAAGAGTCCACTCCTCCTGCTCGGGTAGCTCCTGGAATCTTCCTTCTGTTGACCGCTGCCACCTATAAACACTGACCCTTCTAAGCGTTGTGCACACGGCACTGGACATACTGGTGCCCACCCCGTGCCCTGCTCCCACCTCGGGGAGAGCCAGGGGCAGTCTCCCTGCGCTCGGCCTGGACAGCGTGGACCCACGTGCTAACGTGCGGGGCCGTTGGCAGACTCGCTCACTGTCTCTCCCACCTCGAAGTCCAAGGAAAAGGAGGCATCGTTTACTGAGTGTGGAGTAAGAAAAGCTTAAACGCCGACAGAAAGAGAAAAAACAGCTCCTCGTACCAACACTTAAGGGTAAATTCATCGGTCTTTCCTCTGATCCAATGAAAGCACGTTTCTGAGTGGTGGGAAAAATTAATCATGCCAGCCCAGCCTTCCCCGAGGGACACATGTCCCCAGTCGCCCTGTGGCAGGGCTGCGGGAACAGGCAGTGGAAACACCCGCAGGCCTGGTGTGCGGCCCTCCGCCCCCACCAGCACCGTGCCCCGCCCGCCGGCTGCTTCTGTGGGGCTGCGCACCTCACCTGCCGGTACACCCGCCCCCAACACCCAGGACCAGTGGGACGGAGGGAGGGAGGGAGCCTGGGACTCTTGAGAGCTGGATTTGGGTTTGGGCTTGGCCCCCAGTGGGTTGTGTTGCCTTAAATACATCACCCTCCCTCCCCAGTTCGCGTTTGTAACTGACTCACGATGGACGCCAACCGCTGACTCTCAACAGGACACAGAAGTTGTCCCACAGCTGAGGGTAGAGCTGACCGGAGGGAGGCTGGGCCACGCTAACACCACTGCAGGAGCACTTACTCTCCGACCCCACGACGCCCCTCCTCGGACGGTCCTCAGAGGAGAACCTCCAGCTCCGCAGCAACACGCATGCACGTCGGTTCACTGCAGCATCACCTGTATGTGCAAGACCAGGGGGAGCAACCCGGACGCCCAGACCACGGAGGGGGGCTGAACAGGCACCGGGGAGTGCAACACAGCTGTGAAGAAGGAAGCGGAAGAGGCCCAGGGCTGGTGTGGAGAGACATCCGGGCCACACTGATGAAGCAGGGAAGTGAGGGGTGACGAGCTCGCTCGTGAAGGATGTCACAGCTCACGTAAGGAAGGGGCTGTGGAGTGCGTGACCCGCTCATCGGTGCCAGAGGAATGCGGGGAGACTGAGGGAGAACTTAAAGGGCCTGGGAATCGGGGTGGGGGGTGAGTGGAGAGTGGACTGGACAGGAGACAGGGACGAGGAGGGAGTGTCACAGCTCTGAGTCCCTCTTTCGGTCCAAATCCGACTTAGAAGCTTTGTGATGTGTCACATGACCTTCATACACCCACGAAACTATGCGTCGACCCGACCCTGAGTGGGAGATAGCCGGTTACAGATGCGCCAAAGTATCACATAACAGCATAACTGCCCGGAGGGGGCGGGGAAGAACGGGGCTAGCCGAAGGGGCTCCGGAAAACGGATTCCAACCGGGTGGGGTAAGGCTGGGACCAAAGGCTGTGCTGAGAGGCTGGCACCTGCTGGGCACAGGTGTCTGACACGTGCAGAATGAGCTGAAGGACCCGTGGTTGATGGTTCTTGTCTGTCACCTGTGCTCGATGCGTGGCACCATGTCAGGGGAGGGGTTCGTTCTCGGATCCTTGTCCCTCGGTTCTGAGTTCTCACTGATCCATGAACCTAGAGGGACTCTGAGTGTGCAGTCTGGTTGTCCTTCTCAGGGACAATCCTGCTGGGCTATGCCATCCCCTCACCTCCTGGCAGCCCAGTGACCTGGGGCACGTGGAGAGCAGTCAGCAGGGACCCAGGGTTACTGAGCACATTCTAGGGACCAGGCTGAGTCCTGAGCTCTTCCTATCCCTGACAGTCTTCATCCTCCCGACGGCTGACCAGGGGGAGGGGCTTCCATCACATTCATAAATGAGCGAAGTGGGGCCAAGTGAGAAGAAGGGACATCGACGGCAGGTCCCACAGCTGGCGGGGTTAGAGAGCCAGGAGGCAGCCCCACATGTCCGGCCCCACGCCCATGCTCCCCACTGCCCCCTTCCACTGCACCTTGGCAAGCCGCCACCAAGCTCCCTCCTCTCCCCTCCGAGCCTGTTTCCTCATCTACCCAACGGAGAGATAACGCCCGGAGAGACGCTGTAAGGATGAAGTTAAGTGCACGTCCCCCAGCACACACACATTCTCCCCTCTCCATGGCCCCTCCTTGTGGCTCCAAGGTGCACATAAAGGACATTTACTGAGACATGGACGTCCCTTTTATGCGCACCCCCCCCCAGACCCACAAGGAAAAAGGATAATCTTTTTAAGGAATTCCACCTCGAAGACCTTAATGGAATCAGAAACAGAGGCTGAAGCGGGTGTGAAGGCACGTGGACCCTCCCTGTTGGTAATATGGAAACCCCTCGTCCAGGGTGAGAGGTCCCAGCAAAATATGACAGGGAGGTGGCCAGAAAGTCCTTAGCCAGCTTCCTGGCCCATCTCATGGTCCCCCAGCACTCGGGTGTGCCCGCTTCTAAACGCCCAGCGGGGGTGCCCGGTTTCCAGAGGGCACAGCACACAGAGACCCCTGAGATTTCTCCGTGCTCCGGCCGGGCTGAGCAAATGCCCGGCCAGCTAGCTGCGGGCCCACAGCCTGTATCTCATGAATATTTTTCTTTCGAGGGTTGTACCTGCCAATATTTCACTTACTCAGGAGCATTTGCATTTTAATTTGACTTTTTTTTTCACCTCGCCCAGACAGCTGGGTGGGCTCCACCGCCCTCAGAGACGGAGACGCAAACCTCTCATCCCTGCACACGGCGCTCTCCCAGCGCGCCGGCGGCCGGGCCGAGAACAGCACTGCCCGGGTGACAGCTTTTTTGAAGACACTGCAACTGACAACGCTGAGAAAAGTCGGGGTTCCAATTTTGATCCAGTACGTGTCCAAAACAATTGGAGACCATTTTTAATGGATTTAAAAATACGCACAGTGCAGGCCCTGCTGACCGGCCGAATTCCTCCTCCTCTCCCCTTAGTCATTCCCGTAACTGACTATACTGACATCTTTTCTGAACATGCCGCCCCAGGGCCCTTGCACTTCCTGCTTCCTCCATCGGAACTCGCTTCCCCCAAACTTTTGTGCTGACTTGCTCTCTCTCACAGAGTTCAGGCTTCGTTCAAGCACCACATCACCAGACAAGTCCTCAGACCGCCCTGTCTCTCTCTGTTCCCCCTCTTGTCCATGTGCCCTACTTTATTTTCCTTGAAGCTGATCACTCCTCGGACTTTTTTTTTTTTTCATTCTTCCTCCCCACCTGGAAGCTAGACCCCACGGTGACACCCTTGTCCTCGCTAGAGCCCCAGTGCTAAGAACCGTGCCGAGTGCATCGCAGAGACAGTAAGTCCTCCTCGGATGAATGCACACATACCCATTTTCCAGAAGAGGAAGTCATGGCTCACTGGGGGGGAGCTGTGAGGAGCTGGGGGGCCCAGCCCTCTGGTTGTCATGAGGCCAGACTGGCAGATTAACTCCTCCATTGTACGTTTGCATGGAGCACACGCCTGACTCAGGCCTCGTGTGCTGGCCCCCCGATGTGTCTGCTACGACCTATGTGGGACCTGGAGCTCAGGAGATGCCCAGCAAATGCTTGCGGGGGGTGGTCTGAATGCACCAGCAGAATCCCCTGCCCCCGACTCTCAGTGGGGGACCGGAACATGAAAGCTCTTCCCCTCTGACCTCTTCCTCAGGGACCATGCAATCCCTTCTCCACTAATTTCACCGCACGGTTGCCCGGTTTTCTGCTGAAGGATCTCAGGCTGCAGGATCCACCACCTCCCACAAGCAATTGCTCTTGTCAGTGCTGATGGTCGGAAAGTTCCTAACTGAGCCAGACAGCAGACTTGCTTATTTCTCTGCTAAGTGCGTGCCTTCTGGAGCTATTTCTTGGGTTACCTCCTACCCCTCTGAAACATCACATTAAAAAATGGAGGATAGAATCCTTAAATGATCTCTGGAAAACAAAAAGCAAAGAAAAATATGACTTTAAAAGATTGGTAAAGAAGGCAAAAAAAAAAAAATCAAAAAGTACCTTAAAAACAAATGTCCTCAGTCCCGTCTCACCACACGTAAACGGGCCACACGTTCCCCCCATGAGCCTCTGGCTGCCCGTCCACCCAATGGGGACTCGGGCCAGCGGGGTCCCCCCATGGCTTTCTCCTTTCTGCTTCTTACTATTCATGAATGCTGACAGTACTCGGAAATGCAGCAGTCCTCACCTGCTCTGATACTCGCCACCTGGAGTCCTTAGCCACCTTGTCATGCAAGGATTAAGTGCTTGCTGTCTGCCATGCAAGGATTAAGTGCTGGCCCCAGCCCACTGTCTGTCCTGCTGGCTCAGTTACTCCCCAGCACAGGTCTGTGCACAAGGCGGGTACCGCGCCTTCATCAGACAGGACCCAAACCCCGAGGGGGCGGGGGTCCTCTGCAGCCCGCGGGGGTCCTCTGCAGCCCGCGGGGGCCCCACAGCCCTGGAGCTCCTGTCCCCGGCTGCACCTGCCCTCCTCACAGGCTCCACCTGGTACCACTAAGTCATGTTTCACGTGGGGACCAAGACTCAGCAGAGGGCACAGACCGAGTCCCAGCTCTCTCCACACCCCTGGTATTTAGCAGCTTTATGCTCACAGAAAGGTTTTGTATGTATTTCCTGAATCAACAACAACAACAAAAAAAAATGCAGGGGTGAATAAAAGCTCCCTGTAAACGGCTGCGTCTCGATGGGCACGACTCGAGGTGCTCCCTGAGGCCGGAGGAGCATCACCAGCATCCTTCCAGTGACTCCACTGTTTCCTCTCTGCAAGTCGGACGCTCGAAGGAGAAAGTTCTCGGTGGCGAAAATGAGGGCAAAATGAGCTCGAGTGCCTGTGGTTGATGTTTATCCCACATTTCCCTGATCCTGCACCCCAGCTGTGTCGTAAGGCCCCTCAATTCTTCCCTACGCAGGTGGAAGCTCCAGGGTCCCAGAGTCCTTCTAGGGGTCGCTGCTCCACAGGCACCATGGGTGCACAGCACCCCCACCCCACCCCCACCATGTGACTTCTCCCGTGGGAGGTCCCCCTCCAGAGAAAGAGGAGCCCCAGTCTTGACAGGGGGGCGGCAAGGACCCCGGATAGGGACTCTGTAGGCCTCGCCCTTGACGAAGGACACCAGGCCAGGGAGAAGCAGCCAGCCGGGATGGGTCTGCACAGCCCCCGACAACCACAGGACTTGGAAGGAACGCCGGCACACCTCCCGCTGGAGGCTGGGGCGGCCAAGGCCAGGGAACAGGAAATGCGACACCAGACGGAAGGAGAATCAGAGGAATGGAAAAAGGAAAGAAAAAGCAAGGGCCTGCACCTGCCCGGCTGCGGGAAGGGTGCTTGCGGCCGGCCAGCTGGGTGGCTGCAGGCAGGCCGCTTCCCCTTTGCGGTCCCATGGTCCCCACCTTTAAACTGGGTTGGGGTGGGTAAGACACCAGACAATCTCTGGGGCTGCTCCCAGCTCCTACATCCCGTTAATCAACAGCCTCAGCTGAGAAATACAGGTGAGTGGGATGGGACCAGAAAGCCCCCAGGATCTTCCTGCAGAAATAACTCTTCCTCCTTAGCTGGGACGTTGGGCCCACTGCCTCCTCCCGGTGCTGCACAGAGCCCCTGCCTCCCGGTGATGCTCTCTGACCCCTCGGCCTCGGCTGCTACCCTGGGGAAGGTGAGAGGTGCGTCTTCCTTCTCTCTGTGTTCCCAGCCCCCGGCACAGGACTTGGCACACGGTGGGTGCACTGTGATACCCGTTTGCCAGGTGGTGGGTGGGGCCCTGGCAGATGTCTCCAGGGTGGCTCCCCACACTCTCTCGGGTGGAGACAGCTCCCTGTCTCCCTGAATCCACGCTGCACTTCTCCCTGGCACACAGCCGGGCTGCGTTCCCAGCTGCCCCGCAGTTAGTGTGGCCACGTGACCGATGCCTTGCCAGAGGATGTGAGCACAGTGACTCGAGCCAGTGCCTCGGGAGGGCGGGCGGCCAGGCGGCTCCCTGCGCCTTTCCCCCAGCCTGCTACAGATGACAACAAGGTCCCAGGGGACGGCAGAGCCCCAGGATGGGGAAGCCGGGGTCCCAGAACCGCTGCACAGAGGACGGTTGTCCCCCAACCAGGGGCACCCACCAGGACTATCTATAAATGAGAAATAACCCTCTGCTGTGTCTGAGCCAGTACACTTTTGGGTCATTGGTTACAGTCATTTTGCTCACCTTAACTAATATATGATCTTTGCCCTTGAGAAAATTAAAACAAAACAAAACAAAACAAAACAAAAAAAAAAACCCAGATCTGTTCAATCATGAAAGCGGAAGGTGGCGAAAGCTGAAGGAGGTTTTTGTAACTCTTCCTTTGGAACTGGTGTTCCCGGGGCTCTGACGACCAAATCTTTTGTCTTTTTACTGACACAATTACTCCATGACCTGCTACGAGCAGAACGTTTCAGCCTTCACACAGCCAGCCAAGCGGATGAACCGGGGCCTAATCAACCCGTGATCCCTCGAGTCTGCTGGGGAGCAGGTACCGCAGGCCTGGTACGCACGGAGAGCTGGGATGGACGCCCCGCGTTGGCAACCGAAGTCGTGGACTGAGAGCGCGAGTCCAGTCCACACAGAAGCGAGCACAGAGGCAGCCGGACAGAATAACTGACGCCGGGCAGTCCCAGAGCCTCTCGGACAGATGGGCGCAGGAGGAAGGGCATTCAGACAGGACAGATGCAGGTCTGCCCTCCAGGGGCACAGGGCTGCTCGCCGTGCGTGAAGTGCACCTGCTACCTGGAGGCGCAGCTGCGGGGTGGGAGGAGAGGAGCAAATTGAAGAGCAGAGGCCGGGTTGGATTACCAGCCGTGTGACGTTTCCATTTGTAGTGACCTTGGCCAATTATTCCACTTTTCCAAGCCTATTTGCTTATTAGCTAAGGGATAAACTCACAATGGCCAGCAGACTTATCTCAGCTGTGGATAAGCAGACGCATGAAATGAGCAACAATAAGAAAGAGAAAGGTCAAGATAAACACAAAAACCAACCTTAAAGGAGAGAGAAATACAGACTGAAGCAAGCAAACAAAAAAGCTAATATCCCAACACGATAATATCCTAATATCGTTCTGCCCTTGGTGATCCTGGGGCGTGATGCTGGCCCCTGGACAAGGAAATGGAAACCCAGCACAGGGTTCAACCTGGCATCATACACTTCCAATATGGCAACACTTGTATCAATGTCTCCTACTGTCTTCCATGATCAGAGTCAAGCTGTGGACAAAGCGTATGGTTGAAAATACAGGACCGGGTGTAAATGTAGAGAACCCCGATGTAACGTCAATCCTAATGTAGAAGGTGCGGACCGAAGGCCAGGGGAGAGGGGAGGGTGCTAACCACCGCACCTTAGAGTGAGAGACAGAAGCATCGTGAAAGAATGAAGGAACAGGCGTTTACTTGACGATTAAAAAGTAACTGATAGAAGCACTTCAATAAAAATAGGTGAGGATGCACAGAGGGGGAGTCAAATCCTCCTCTTACAACGTCCACAGCTATGGCCTACCGGCGGCACACCCACGGCCTGGATGCAAATTTTGGCCCTTGCCGAAGGAAGTGGAAAGGGTCCCTATGGGCATGGAACGAGCTTGCAGAAGGAACATGCCCAGGACAGTGCCTGGTGCCGGGTAAGCACTCAAAATACACCAGGTGTTTTATCATATGACTGCCTACCCATTTCACATGTTACAACGTTCATCTGCTGATTTGAAAAAAGAACTCTCAATGTTAAACAAAAAGGTATGCCGAGCGGAACTATATGAAGGAACACACCAAGCCCGACCTCAAATCAGAGCAGGAACAGTAGAGGGCTATTTTAGAGACTGCTAAGCAGGGCAGGCAGCCCGAGCTGGGGGCGGGCAAGTGGTCTGGAAAATCGGGGCGGGGGGGTCGGGGGCTGGGAGGCGGTTTGGCCAGGAGGGCGTCGCCGAGAGAAGCTCGAAGACTCAGCTCTCTGTGCTCCCAAACTGTCTGCAAACCGCAGAGCTCTCTACCGCTGCAGTGTATCAGCAGAACAAAGCTTTATTTTGTTACACACAGGAAATAGGTCTACACACCTTCTGGAGAGGCTGGGCCCTTTACACAAAACTGCCTGCAAGTGGGATTCAGGCGGCTACTGTGCCGCTTGCACTATTTGCAGAGTAAGGCAAATGCTGGAGAGGCTTCCTTCCTGTTTTCAAGAAGAGGAACAATGAGGCTCAGACGGCTCTCCAGAGAGTAGGAGCGTGTCTGTTCTGAGCCCAACAGAGCAGGCGGCACCTCGTCCCAGGAGGGGGTGCTGGAACAAGCCTTGTAGCGGAAGACAGTGGGCCCTGCACGCTCCCCGCCCACCCCACCCCCCACCCCGTTAGCTGAACCACCCCTATCTCTACTTCTGCACAAACCTTGGTCTCCCCACGGAGCCTGAGGACTGAGGCACTGACCCTGCTCGGCTCTCCCCAGTGCCCTCCTCCTGGGAGGCTGGACTCTCAGACCCTTTCCTCCGGCTACCTGCTCAGGGTGGCCGGAGATGCAGAGGCGGGGTGGGGCCGAGAGAAGACCCTTGGAGTGCAGACTCTGCCCCTGGCTGCCACAGTGACCTTGGAAGTGGTGCTTAACCTCCCACAGCTTTGGTATTCTCAAGAACTCATTCATTTGCCTAACAAGTACTTTACTAAGCATCTCCCTGGGGCCAGGGTCAAGGCATGCTGTAGCTGTAGGCTTGCAAGGAACTTAGCCCGTAAAAGGCCCCCGGGCAGTGGATGCTGTGATCCGCAGGCACTGGGTGCTACAGGAGCCCAGCCTAAGGTGGGAGGGTCCCCCTCAGGAGGAAGGGTTACCGAGGAGGTGACATCTAAGCCAAGAGCCGAAGAGGCACAGAAGCAAGAAAGTCTCCCAGGCTCTGTAAGCTCCTGACCTTATCTTACATACTCCATCATTGGGAAAATTCAGGTGATAATTCCCACTTTGTAGAAATGTTGTGAGGGTTAGTGAAACATGACCCTGGGGCAGGGGCCTGACCTCCGGGGCCCCGTATTATGACGTACGGAGAACCACCCCGCAAAGCACAGCTCTGTGACGTGACCACCCCACTGCCTGGATTTTAATTTGCCACATCATACGACTCCCCCATCCCCTGCCCTCACACGCGTGCTCCCATGCATGTGCAGCATGAACACACACACATGCATCATGTACACGCATGCACCCGTGCTTTGCTGGAACTGTGCCCTCTGGACACCGAGTGAGCCTGAGGTCCCAGCACTCTGCCCCCCAAATCAGCCTGCCTGCAGATCTGTCTGTCTGGCCCAGCTGAGTGTCCCAACCACCCCACTGGCCCTGGCTATGCCCCCGCCACCATCTTACCCAGAGCCCTCCTCCCAGGATAAGATGCAGATCTGTTCTTCCCTGCTGGACAGTCCTCCTCGGGAGGCTGGCTGGACAACTCCCTCCTCTAACACGCAGCTGGGAGGGGCCCGCTCAGGAACCCTTCTGGGGGCCTCATTTGGTTTCAATGCTGGTTCTGGGCTCCCTGCACTTGCCTGGCAGGTGGCGTCCGCCCCCTTAGTCCCAAGACGCTGCTGACTGATCTGACTCCCAGCACAACTGGGGCCAGCCTCATCCTCTCTCAGTGAGGATTCCTCGGGTCCGGGTCTCCCACCAACGACGCCGTAACTACATCCAGCCCTTCGCAGCACACGTTTACAGTCCCACCTGAGGTTGCCGAGGGGCCCGCGGGCTCCTCCTTTAAGATCGCCCGAAGCTCCACCGGGGCGCAAAGACCAGCAGGCCAGCTCGTGGAGGGCCTTGTTCTTTCGGGCAGGCAGGCCTTCGGGATTTTCCAAACATGTTTATCCCAGCAATCTATGGACCCACAGCTCAGCACCCGCAGGAGGTCACGGGCTGGGTTCCAAATCTGCTCCGTCAGTCGGCGGGGGACAGAGCACACCAGTGATTGTCAGCTGGTGTGTCGCAGGAGCTTTTAAAACATGTGGTACCTGATCTGTAGTCAGGGGCACTGACCTCTTTGCCCCAAGACTGTCCAATAAAAAAATGACAACAGCCAACACAACAATAGCCATTTGATGCACACAAATTGAAATTATACCTTTTCTTGGGTCACATTGGCAAAAACTATATTTTTCTGGTATGCTGTGGAATTTTAGTAATTAGTTTATGTGTGCCATGAGATGTAAAGGGTTGAAAATCGCAAGCTTATACCAAGAAAAGTAAGTTTCCGAGAGCGTGACTACGGCCGGTAGCCCCGCAAACCCTGTCCCGGTCCCCATCACGCTCCGACCCACCCGTGCGGAGCTGGAGACTCTCCCTCGCCAGCACTCCCGCTGCCCCGCCCTGGGTCAGCACGAGCCAGGCTCTGACAGGGCGTGACTTTGTCTCATCTGTCTGATTCCCTCAGGGGTCCGCACCCCCTTGCACCGACTCGGCTGGGAGCACCAGTCCACGGAGAGCTCATTAACAGCAACGGAGGTGCCTTGTCCCCAAGGAGGGGACTTCCGACAAAGTGGCTTTTGTTTCACCAAAAGGAGACTTCCTGCACGGAGCTGAGCTTTCACTCCCTCCACCACTTCCACGTCGCGCTGGCCCTTTAACCAGCGATCACAGCCACTAACCCAGTGCGGGGCCTCCCAGCACCTGCAGCCCCTCCTCCCTCTCCCTGAGCTAAGAAGGCTGTCCGCCCAAACGTGGCAAATCGGCTTTCCACTTTGAACTGAGAGCCGCAAGGGTATCTGTGTGCCAGGTGCGGTGCCAGGTCCACCATACACACCACGTCTGCAGGGCAGCACCTTGGTCCACTCACCAGTGATGACCCCCGCACAGCCGGGCAGGGCCCAGGCCAGGGAGGGGAGCCTCAGGTCAGCCCCGGGGTGCCTCCTCACCCAGATGCAGTTCCAGTGGGAAGCTTTGCAAAGTACAGGTGCCCTGCCCCACCTCAGACGGGCTGCGTCACAATGCAAAGCAAGGGGGCCCAGGCTTTGGCACTTTCTAAATGCCTGGGGACGATATTCTCCCAGGCAGCTGGGGCTGAGAGCTCCGGCAGGCAGCACAGCCTGGGGCAGCAGGCCCTGCCTTGCTTTCTTAACTGGCCTGCCTACTTTGTCCCTGGCACCCTGCTGGCTGCTGGAAGGAACCTGTGGTCTTTTAGAAGCAGCCCCTCTCCTTGGGGAACATTCAAGCAGCTTCCGGAATCAGAGTCACACACAGGGTGTGCGGACAGATCGAACCCACAGAACTGTAAGGAGTTAGCCGAGGATGGCTCCTTCCTGGCCGGCCCTAGGCCACTTTGAATTTTTCTTTGCAGGAAACTTTTCTTAAAGAGCCAGACAGCCAATATTTTCAGGCATGCTGCCCCCCACGGTCACCCAGTTTGCCCCAGACTCCCATGTCCTAAGACCCTGAATTCCCATCCTTTCCAAGCTACCTTCTGTGCTACAAGGGGACAGACTGGCTCCCTGGCCACCTCTGGCCCTTTCTCCCATCCCCTCTTGGCAAAAGGCTCCTAACAGAACTCTGTAGAGGGTCCCTGTTCCCCTTTGGTCCCACCCCATGGTCCACTGTCCTGCAGTCTTGACAGATCTAGGACAGAGCTCATCTTCCTGTTTTCATTTTCAGTGCACAGTGTTTACAGGGGGGCAACTTCCTGGTCCAAGCCCACTGCCCTTTGCCATGAGCTGTTCCCACTGTGGCCGCACTACCACCCAACCCTGCACCCCACAGCCAGGCACCATCTGTCACTATGCTGTGTTCTGAAATCAAGTCCAGCCACCTCCTTCTGAACCATCTCCCAGATTATAACCAGACCTGGCGTCTCTCGAGTGCATGGTTTTAATGAATATACATGATCTCACCGACTCTCCCAGCAGCCCTGCAGGATGCTTAGAAAGTGAGGAGCCTGGCCCAGGAGAATCTCAGAGTCCCCAAGGACCCGCTGTGTGGTGACTGCATCTGCAAACATGTGGCAGCTCCCATGCACCTGACACGGAGCTGGAGGGAAGACAGAGGTGGCCAGATGTCCCTGCCCTGGGGACGTTGGTGACCTGGTAGGGAAAAGACGAGCTCGAGTGTTTAAGCTCTGTGCCACCTCCCTAACCACAGCTGCCCCTCGATGGCCCAGAAGTCAGAATGATACCCTGAGAGAGCAAGGCACCAGGTGCTGCCTGGAGCCAGGAGAGAGGATGTCACCGCCAGCCGGGGGCAGCCTGCTCCCCAGAACACGCAGTGTGCCCAAGCTGCCACCCACTCGCTGCATCCAGGCGTTGGCAGCATCCCAAACAGATGCCACAGCAGCACAGCCTGTCCCCACGAGCTCCAAGCTGCAGCAGCTAAGTCCACGCCCGTCCTGGCAGAGGAGCCGGAGGACTCAGGGGCCACTGGTGGCACATGCAAGGGACAGGTGACTTGCAGAGCCTTCTGACTGAGAGTGTGGCCTACTAGGGAGCCCCCCCTCCTCCTGGCAGTTTAATGGGCTGAGTTGTGTCCCCACAAAGGGTATGTTCCTGTCCCAGATCTGGGATCTGCGGCTTTCTTTGTTTTTTTATATGTCACAAGTTAAGAGGAGTCATATGGGATTAGGGTGGCCCCTAACCCAATGACTGGTGTCCTTATAAGAGAAAGAAGAGGGAGATTTGGAGACAGGGACATGGAGGAGGCACACAGGGACAAGGCCGTGTGATGACAAAGGCAGCCACAAGCCAAGGGTCACCAAGGATGGCCAGCCACCACCAGAAACTAGGAAGAGGACAGGAAAGATCCTACCCTAGAACCTTCAGAGGGAGCAGGGCCCTGCTGACCTTGACTTTGGACTTCTGGCCTCAGAATATGTCTCTGTTGTTTTAAGCCTCCAGCTTGTGATACTGTCACGGTGGCCTCATGGAACTAAGCAAGGCCGCAGGACAACAGGGCCGAGACCAGAACTGCCCCCCAACCCCACCTGCATGGGTGTGTATAGCAGGGCTGTGACCTCGGTACGAAATCGCTGAGGTTAGAACTTGGCAGAGGAGACCCTGGTCCACACTCCTGTTCCACCCACGCGGTCCTGGGTGCGCTCCCTAGGCAGCCGGGGCTTCTTCTGCACCTGCCATTTCAGGCCAGGACGCCCTGCACCCTCCCCCCAGAGCTGCCACTCCGTGCCCACGAAGGGACTTTATAAACACAGCTCCACGCGTGAGTTAGACTTTGAGGGTGAGAGTCATTCCGAAAGCCAGGGGTTTTCCCCAAGAACGGAATCAGCACTCAAAGTCAGGGCGGCCCTTGCAGCCCCGTGGTGTAGCCAGCAGCTTGCAACCCAGAACGTGTTTTCAGAACTCCATCACAGTGAGCGCCCCTGCGGAACATTTGCCCTGTTTCAAAGGGTCCGCCGGCGCGGATTTCCAGCGTGCACCCGTTGGCCCAGTCCTCACGTTGTCAGTAGGGCTCTTTCTAAATCACTGCCTGGCCAACGTTGCTTCCCTGCGCTCCAACCTCGCCCGGCTCCCCGCACGCTCCCGGACCTCTGTCCGGGCCACGGGGCCTGCCCCTACCTGCAGTGCCTCCTTCCCTCCTCGGGCTGGTGCCTCCCTTCCTGGGCTTCAGGCCTGACTAAGGCAACGCCTATCGGGGAAACTCCCTGAGCCCCTGCCTCACGGGCTGAACAGCTTGTTCACTGTGCCTTTGGCGCTCCCCAGTTTGCCTCTGCCAGAGATGGGACCCACCCACCCCCGCCCCAGAAAGGACCCTTTTTCAGGAGCTGACAACCCGGAGTGAAACCCGCTCCTTCCACTTGCCCCCTGTGTTACCCCCTGTGCACAGGGCGCACGAACGGTCTCCACTTCATAAGGTGGGGCCGGAAGAGCGGCCTCTAGGAGTCTGGGGATTAAATAGCGTCCGCCAGGCTCTCGGCCTGTGCTGGCTTAGAGCTCAGCTCTCCCTGCTGCCCGAGTGCTGTGACTGCCATTAAGGGGCCCGTTGGCTCCGTAACAGCCGGGTCAGGTCACCGACCAAGGTCTTAGCTGTCTTCGGCAAAATGAAAAATCCAAGAACAACACGTGTGGACTGGTTCATTAATTAAACCTAATTAAATGAACTACTTAAAAATAATTTATTTTTGAGACTCCTGATATTTGGGTCTTCCTAGTTTTCTTATCATGTATCATAAGATGGTGGTAACAGAGGGAAGATTAAAATGGGGCATTCTCACGCCAACTCCTCGATGGAGCGAGCTTCCTCGCCTCCTTGCATCAAAACGCTGGAGACTGCAGCCCTAAACCATGAGATCATGTGCAGGCGAGAGCAGTGAAGGTGCTGGTTTTTTCTCCCAGCCCTTCCCAGGAAGAAGTGAGGACCCTGCATGCCCTTCCCAGGGGCCGTCCCAATTACAGCCGATGAGAGCCACTTCCACGGGACCCCACCTGCCCAGCCACAGTCCAGAGGGGCCCCGGACCCAGGCCAGACCACTCAGCTTGGCTCCTGGGAATCCAGACCCCTGAGGAGACGGGGTGAGCTTCGGGTTCACACAGACGCAGGGCTGAGGATGCCATTCTGTGGTGCCCCACACCTGGCCATGTGCTCAGAGGAGCGGGAAGAAAGTGCCGACATTGAGAGATTGGCAGGGGGTGCACCACACGGTGAGACCAGGGATGCGGAGAGAAAAGGAACCATCTTGGTTGCTGGTCATGCTTAGTGACCATTTCTCCTTCCTGAAGCCAGACTGCCTTTGCTTTGGTTTCCACGGAATGCTGACCCCACATCCAACATCTCCCACTGCTCATTCACGTGTCCATATTTTCTGCCCCTGTGCCCCTCCAAGCTCCGTGAGGACAGGGACCGGGCAGGTCTGGCTGGCTCAGAGCAGAGGTTCCATAAAAAGTTTGCAGACAGATGAGGGGATGATTGGACGCGGGCCGGGAGGGGGGTGTCTGGTTCTTGCCATCCCGGTGGCAGTCAAGGCGCACACCTCAGGGTCCGTAGGAGCCTGGGGGATGGAGACAAGACCTGGGGGTTCGGTCCAGGAGAGGAGGGCGGCCTGCAAAGCAGGGGCGTGAATGAAGCGTGGAGCGAGGGGAGGGGAGGAGAGGGAGCACCGGGGGAGGGGAGGGGAAGCCAGGCCTGATGTCTCCGCCAGGGGCAGCAGGCACAATGCCTAGGGCCCACAGAGATGTTTCCAATTTCTTTTATAATCAGAATGGGGAATAAAATAACTTTTACTTTGAAGAGAATTTTTTTAATCCTCACCTGAGGACATGCTTATTGATTTTAGAGAGAGAGGGAGAGAGAGGGAGAGAAACATCAGTGTGAGAGAGAAACATCGATCAGCTGCCTCTCATGAGCACCTAGACTGGGGACCGCACCTGCAACCTAGATGTGTGCCCTGACTGGGAATTGAACCTACAACCTTTTGTTTCACAGGATGATGTGCCAGCCAACTGAGCCACACTGCCTAGGGCAGAAGACAATTTTTGATACATTTTTTTTTTAATGGAGGAAATGGTCCATAGAAGCAAAGCACCTAGAGACCCAGGAAGCAAGACTAGGGCCCTGGTGAAGGGAAGGGAAGCGAGGGGAGGAGAGGAGAGGAGAGGAGAGGAGAGGAGAGGAGAGGAGAGGAGAGGAGAGGTGGGGAGGGGCGGCTCCACTGAGGTCTGCATCAAAGGCGCTTTCAGCTGGACACAGCTCTCACACACGCTGTGCTTGCTTCTTCGGGGAGGACAGCTAAAAGGGGAACAGGGCAGGGTACAGGTGTTTATGGAACTCTGGTTTCCGTAGCGCAGGGTGGTCAGCATCTAAAAATGTCAGACGGGGACAGGACGAGCTCAGGACCTGACCACCCGAGACACGTCCCACTCTACTGCCTACTAACATCTCCCTTGTGCCATCACCCAAACTCTCCGTGGTGGCTTAGAACGTGCCCCAAATTCTTCGATGCTCCTTCCACCCACATTGGCTCTAATGTGGGTGGCCTTAATGACTTGCTTCTATGGAACAAAATACACTAGAAGTGACCCCTCTCGATTTCTGAGTCTTGGCCACAAAAGGAAATACAGATATATGCACCCTCTCCCGCTCACTCTTTCTTGGGACACAGACACGGGAGCCCTGAGCCACGGTGTGGGCGTCTGCTAGCCCGGCCCCCCTGGGGGAGGGACCAGGCAGAGAGACCCAAGGAGCCCCAGCTGTGCCAGCCTCCCCTGGCCCCAGGCTGTGTGCATGTTCCCAGCCAGGTGCCAGACATGTGAGAAACCCTTCCAGATGATTCCAGCCACAGTCACTGCCACCTCACGTGAGGACTCTAGCAAGGACCACCCAGCTGTGCCCAGGCAGCCCCTGGACTTGGGAGCAAAATAAAGAACGACTAGTGTTTGAAGTCACCATTTGGAGGTATTTTATATGCAGGAGTAAATACTCTCTGTGCCTTAGTTTCCTCATCTGTAAAATGGGAATGATAACAGCACCTTCTTTATCAAGCCGTTGCTCGGATTAAATGAACTAGTCCACGGCAAGTACCTCTGTGGCTCAGGGCCTGCACCCGCAGGAAGCACCGAGTTCGTAAAAGCTACGGTTATCATTAATTATTATTACGGCCTTTGCACACGGAAGCAAATCGTCCACGAACCACACAGTGAATTAGGTGCTGCACAGTTTAACCCTGAGAACAGCTTCAAATAAAACGCCCCCTGGAAGCAACTGAGACAGCCACCAAAATCGCCTGCAGTAACTGCCTCTCCAACCCGGGACGTGCTAGGTCCCCAAGCAGAACAAGCGGGACTAGGTCGGACGCACCAAATGTCTTCATGATTACCATGCGGGCATCCCCACATTGCCCAAGCATCTGGCATCGCACCCCACACAGGCCCTTGTCACACTCTGCTCCCCTTGCTCATTAAAATAAGGGTCAAGGACGTGGGGGAACCTGTGAAATTTGCCAGTGGGTTGATCACCTCCAGCCCAAACCACAGTCACATGTGAGCCTCTCAAGATTACTCACCAAACACAGATGTCTACCAAGTTGGGGAGATGTGTGCCTGCGGAAGTTTGCAAACAATTCTTACGCGTTGCACAGGGCTGTCGGATGCATTTTATGAATGGGAACTGTACTTACATATCTGCCTAATAAAGCCTTGGAAATTTTGCTGTTTGAAGTCAGCCAGCAGGACTGCCAACAGCTTTTCATGCAGTTGGGAGAACCCACTTAAAAAGGCAAAAATATAGCCAGCAGAGCCAGGTCTGTCCAGAAGCTAGGCTGGGTCACCTTCCACATGGCCCAGGCCTGGGGCACCAGGGCTAAGCCAGCTCTGTCCATGGTGCTGAGATCCAGGGACTGGGCCATTGAGAGAAGACAGAGACTCCCATGCTGACGCCACAGGGCAGTTGGAGCTAAACCCCGGGTACAAACAGGGAGCGTTAAGAGCCAGGGCCAGGGCGATGGGCTTTCCCGGGACAGCTGATGGGACTTTTCACAACACCCCGGCTCCAGCAGAGACTCCAGCCTCATTTACCTCCATGTCTCGATCTGGAGAACTATTCTGACTTGCTCTGTTACTGCTCTCTCCTTGCATTAAACAGCCACATCAGCTTCAGCGATCAAAGAGATGACGAAAAGGCCAGAGAGCTCATGCCAGTGGGTCATGTCCAGCCCCCTCCAACTCTGGTGTCCTAGGACCCTGGCTCTGGGGCTGGCTTCCAAGAGGAAAGGCAGCAGGACAAGGAGAGAGCCACATCTTCCATGCCTGCTCGGTGGCAAGGTGGCGTGAGTACACACTGTCCACTTCCATGTGGACTTCTGCCAACGTGGCACTGGCCCACCCCAGGGATCACGACTGGCTTCAGAAGGATCTGATGCCCCCGCCCAGCTGCTTGCCCACTGTGTGACCTTGGACCAGCCGCTGTGCCTCTCTGGGCCTCCGTTTGCTGGCCTGTAAAGGGACAGGGAGGGAGTGGAGCTGCGTTCCTCTCTGGCCCACATACTGGGGCAGTGAACTCTCCAACAGGCAGCAGCTCCTCAAACCTCCCAGGCTGCCGTGCCCTTGGCACGATTTGGCAGGCAGCCTGGCAGTCGAGGACAGAGGTGGCATAACCACTAGCAACCCCAGGGACATTCTTCCCCATGTCCCACGTGCCCTGCTGGCTCTGCAGAAGTCACCCACCCCGCGGAGCATGCTGATTTCAAAGGGAGTGGTTCCAGAGAGGCACACGCACATTGGCTCCTGACACTGAGCCCCTCTCCCCGCCCCTGAAGCCAGCTGCTGGGGGAAACTCAGGGAAGCCGCCGGCAAACGCACGCCCTGGATTTTCTCAGCTGTGGATGTAGGTCTGAGAGCATCATTTTTAGGCCAGGAGCAGCCCAAATGCATCTGCAGAGGCGCAGGGAGACCCACGGCTCGGTGAATCAAGCTGGGACACTGCCCGCTCCATTTCCTATTGGCTGGAGTCCACAATGGCTGGGCAACAAGTGCCAGAGCCAGCGGCTACCTCGCTTTCCCTCCCAGCCCCAGCGGGCTCAGTGCAGCTGGGGCCTGGACGGCAGTGCCTGTGGGATCTTGGTGGGTACAGGCAAGCGGAGCCATCGAGGTCGGAGGAACTGGTTGGCAAGCTACTCCCAGACCGTGAAGCTCAGTCCTGCACTGTGCGTCTTCCTGGACATTTGGCACGTCTTCACTCTGATACAGAGGTCACAGGGGACTGGGCTACAAGGTCTTTTTAAAACCTACACCGTCCCTCCATCCCCGCCCGTGGCTACCCATCTGCTGTAAGACACAGAACACTCCCTAACCGGGCATTCCAGACCCGCTCGGGTCGCAGCAGGGCAGAAACACCTGTGCTTCCGCAGCTGGAGGTCACGGCTACCATGCCACCTGCTCCCCTCTCCCCAGCGGTCCAGCCTCTGCACGATGCTCATGCTTTTCCTCACTTGACAAACTCCTTACTCATCTCTCATGGCTCATGTCAGATGCCTGCAACCTCCCCCATCCAAACCCGTCCTTCCTTCCTCTGCATTCTCCGGGTGCATCAACTACTCTAATTAGCTACAGGTAGTTACACAACACCTTCTTCGGACTGCCCAAGTCTGCTGAAGACAGCGGGGAACATCTTGTTGGCCTTCACCCTCCATACCACCCTGCCTGCCTCTCGGCAAAGGCTTGGTCAAGGTGTCCACTGTAGGAACCTGCATGACTGATCCTCAGAGTGAGCATGTTCCTTCCGTAAGGTTCGAGCAGAAGCATCCACAGTGGGCAGGACCCAGAAGGGTGTGAAGTTCCCAAGGCTTTCCTCATGCTGATGGATTGCGGGGCGCAGGCCGGCTTCAAAGTAATGCTATGTGTTGTCCTCGTATCCTGTCTGCCAGACCCTGCCCATCTTGTCTCTCTCCACCGGCGATGCGCTCGGCTGGTCTCGGAGGTAAATCTTACGAGATGGTCCCTCCCTCCCTCCAACTCACCGTGAGACCCACGGTTCTACGTGCAGCTTGCTTAACCCAGGCTGCAGGAAAGTCACCCTGATAAACGGGCCAGGGCTCCCCTTGGTCGGCGGGAGACGGTGAAGGATGGAAAACCGTTGTCCAGGGCCCACGTTCCATCTGCACGGAAGCAAGAGCTGGAGTCGGACGTGACACCAGAGTCTCCAGAGCATCTCGTCTCCCATGTATCAGGGGCCCGGAATGCTGCCTGGGCGCGCCTGGTGCTCTGCAAACATTTGTGAAGGAAGCAGTAGGAGGGATGGCAGGGCCGTTGGGATGAACAGTGGCTGAGGAACTGTGCAGCCCAAGGCGTGGTTCACTCAACTTCTAGAAACTTCCTCTGAAAGAGATTTCTAGACCCACGTTGACAATCCAGCCCAGGGATGAGTCACCCAGAGTTCAAGGCCTGCTCCTGAAACAACTCAGGAGCAGGGCAGGAGCCTGGAGGCTGAGATTCCTCCCTTCGAGCTGAAGAGCATCGTCTGCTTCTGTCGGCACGGGTGAGCTGAGCAGCGGTGGGACGGAAAAGGGCCGCTCTTTAGGTGCCCCCCTCTGAGCACCCCGCCTGGTCAGTCCCCAGACCCCCAGGATCTTGGCCGCGGCATGGGTTATAGGAACGGCACGGAGGCCAGTGTGGCTAGAAGGGGACCAGCAAGGGGCAGGTGGTAGAACGGTGGTCAGACCCAAGCCAGATGGTGCAGGGCCCCAGGGACCTCCTGAGAAAGTCCCTGGCCGTTGCTCCCGGGGGTTCAGGGAGCTCCGGTGAGCTCCGAGCAGAGGGCGTTGTGATCCTTTGGACTGTTCCCTCTCGGGTGCCCTGGAAAGCAGACTGTAGAGGGCAGAGGGGAAGCGGAAGCAGCGGAAGGAGGCGCGGCTGGGCTGGCTGTGGGTGGAGGTGCAGTGGCCAGCGCGGGAAGGGGGCTACCTTCTGAGTATTTCGGAGCAGGAAGGGGCATCTAAGCCACCTGTGAGATCCGGTGGTTCTCAAACTTCAGAGATGAGAACGACCTGGCAGGATGTTAGAAATGCAGATTCCGGGCCCCCGCCCCCCAGAGGCCCTGATTCAGGAGGTCTGCGGCAGGGCCCCCAATGTGTGTTCCGGTAAGCCCGCTCCCTGGGCGTCCTCGCAGGAGCAGTCCACAGGGTGCCCTTGGAAAAAACACAGCAGTGGCCCGGTCCTTGCACTGGACAGCCAGGGAACCAGTGAGGGCCAGGGTGGGGCAGCGGCTTGTCCCCAGGCACCCAGGTGACAGGAGAGAGACAGCACAGTGACAGACAGGGCCCTGGCTCCCAGCCCCCACCAGCCTCCTTGTTCTGCCCCAACAGCCATGGCCTCCAGCTTTTTAATGGGCCCCTAAAGGGCAGAGGGGATGTCCCAGGTCTGCAGGACAGCAGCTGTGCATGGACACACTGCAGCCATGGGGTGGGGGGCGCAAAAACCCAGAATTATCTTCTGGAGGGCAGGCCCCTTGTAGTGCAGGCCTCCCTGGCCAGGTATGTTCTGGGAGCTCATCTGTATCAGTGCACCAGCTGGTGTTATTGCGAGAGCCTGTGTTCAGCTTCAGTGCATTTGTTTGAAGACTCTTTCAACGCGTTTGCCCATTTCCGAGTGCACCTGAGCTCACAGCACTGCGTGTTCAGCAGTTTCTAACCAAAACCGCCATGACCCTCCCCCCCCCGCCCCCTCCCCTCCACCCATTCACCCGATCTTGCCCCAAGCGACTTATTTTTGTTTCCCCGGATGAAAAAGTCCTCACAGGGAAATATCTTGCCGAGGTGGAAGAGGCGAAACAAAAATGCCAGAAGCACTAAAAGGCACCAAAATTAACGAGTTCAAAAACTGTTCTGAGCAGTGGAAAAAAAAGTCTCGATAGGTGAATTGCATCACAGGGAGAGTGTTTTGAAGGTGACTGACTTTAAACATGTCAGAATCAGTACACAATTTTTTGTGTATAAATTCGAGGGTTTGGGGGCGCCCCCTCATATCTTCCGTCCACCGCTGCGGCGCCTGCAACAGATCCGGTGGCCCACATGTTTCCGTTATACCGCTACCAGCCACCCGCTGTTGATGGATGGATGACGGGAGTGGGCCCGTGATCAGGCAGGACCGGAGGGAGGCGCACCCCTGACGGAGGAGCTGGCTCCTCCCCTGCACAGGTAGACAGAGCAGCTCTCGAACCCCACAGGGATGCCCTGGAGAAGGAGGTCTGAGGGCAGCATCAGCACTTACAGGGAACTTTCGGACCAAGGCGACGCTGGCCTCATCGGGAAGAGCGGCTGAGGCAAGTCTCCACGCTCCCTTCAGAAAACAAGTGCATTTCCTCCACTCCCGCGTTCTTCAGGGACAACACAAGATGCGGGCTTCTAGGCCCGCCTTGGGGTCTGAATACTGCAAAGCTGGCCTTACTTTTATGGAAGTATTCAGTACGCCCCTCTCAGCAAGTTAACGGGAACGGCCTGCAGTCATAAGTCACTGGTACATGATGCTCTTGAGGCACTTTTCACTTTACTTAAAAATATAAGACTGGCTGATACTGTTCATTAAAAGATGGTTGTCATTATCACCCGTTTTCTGTATCAAATGGACCAAGAATCTTTAGGGGCAGTCAGGTTCACGGCCAACGTGGATCTGAACAGGTGACCTGCGGCAGAATGACGTGGCGTGTGGTTGAGGATCTCAGACTACGTTAACATACAGAGGCTGAAAACCTGCGATGGCGGGGGGGGGGGGGTTGGATGAGAGGCACGGGGCGTTCCGTTTGCTCTTCCGCTTCGGGGTGTTAAACGAGGCACTCACAACGGCTTACCCCAGACTGTTAAGAACCTGAGCGGACTGCCAGCCCAGCAATCCCCTCAGCCCCACCGCCTGGCCTTGCGAGTCAGGCTTCAGTGAGGCTCGTCTGCAGAAGCATTTCGCTCCCCAAATTCCAAGACGCGCCACCTTGGTCCACCAGGAGGGCTTGCGAAGGGGTGGGTTTTTAACCCCATGTCCGCTGTCATGTACACTCGTCAGAAACCACATAGGAAGACAGAACAGAAACACCTAAAATTCTGATTCTTGATATGGGAAACATGTTAAATCATTTCTCCTTCCCGTGTCCAAATAATAGTTCATAGAAATCACAAATCCAAGGCCATGACTTCACTGCCCTCTGGCCTCTACCCCCAACTCCCAGGCCTCTGGGTGGCTAGTTGGACATTTTCTGCCACTCAGTGGGCGTATGCACTGGAAATGTGGCCCAGAGCTGAAGCTACTGGACATCTAGCTTCTCGAGACTGGGGGCCAAAGATTCAGACTCCATGGGTTTCACTGGGGACATGCAAAGTTATCTCTGATTCACCAAATCAAAAAACTGAGCTGGCTGCCAGGATGTTTTGGTATTTTTAGAGATGAGAGATGAATCACAAT
This sequence comes from Anoura caudifer, assembly GCA_004027475.1. Classification (NCBI taxonomy): domain Eukaryota; kingdom Metazoa; phylum Chordata; class Mammalia; order Chiroptera; family Phyllostomidae; genus Anoura; species Anoura caudifer. The sequence goes on along the minus strand of PVKU01002168.1, from coordinate 82,489 downwards.
TGAGTTTTCCAACTCATTCTGTCCGCTTTTTCTCATTAATCACCTATCATAAAACCTGAAGCTCTTGGCAGATACGCAATTTAGTAATCTAAGGCAGGTGGGGGCAGGGGGCGGGGGGCACAGTAGGAGGGTCGTGTGCCGCAGGACATCGCTCCGGTGTCCTGGGCACAGCGGGTGTCAGGGCTGGAAGGACTGTAAGCTGCCAGCGAGGAGAACGAGCATAAGGATGAGGGGTTTGGGCGACCTCCCCGCACTGTCTATAAGGTGTGTGTTGCAGATGGGACCTTGGAGCCGCCTGTCCTGGGTTCTGGGTGTGTGGGCTATCGGCAGAGGACAGCAGACACCGGGTACACGACGCACCTGATAGGATGGCATCTCCATCCGGTGGCTCAAAACGTTCTTCAAAACCTACATTTCCTAAGTCCTGCAAATTCTTAGGAGCTGTAGGTGAACCTTCAAGTTCTTAAATAGGTTCTTCCTACTTCCTTCCCGAGTTTATTGTACTGGGGACAATTAAACCATGCGACATCCTGGAGGAGTCATGCTCTTTCCAAAAGCTCCTGTTATGTAACTTCGGTTCTGTGGCCCCTTTTGGGGATGTTCAGGCTAGCGACGTGTTCTAGAACGACCCACGTGCCAGCTTGTCATCCCTGCCCACAGAAGTGACACGGGACCCAGAGGAGTGATTTCAGCTTCCCTCCGAGCACCACCAACACCAGCCCTTTGGGGGGGTAACAGTTGGCCTTTCTGAATGTCTTTAATCAAATACACTTGGCATAGAGTTAAAAGAAATCCAACGTCTTAACCAAGATCCCACTGAATTCAGAAGCCGGCAGCCAAATGACCCCCGCGCGTGACCTGCGTCAAGTCTGCGTGTTTCCTCTGGATGCCATGGTGTCATCTAGAAATCCAGGACGGAGGACACACTGGGCGCCAGGCGCATCGCAGTGGCAGTGGGAGCTCGGGGCCGTGGGGTGAGTGAAGCCCCAGCAGAGTCATTCGAAATCGTGTCTGAGCAACACACTTCCGCGCTCTCAGCCCAGGTTCCTCACCTAGAGCAGGGGGTGAAGCATCTGTACTTGGCAGAGCCCTGGGGACAGACTGTTTAAGGACTGGAGGTTCCTTCCCCCACCACTTCCTCTCTGCCCTCCGTATCTGACAAGGACTGCAGCTTCGCTAGGGAGCCTCACGGACTACTTCAGTGGTACCAGCAGCCTGCACGGAGAACCCAGAAAAATGCCACTGCCAAATCCACACGCTTCCCACCGTTTTTCAGCGTCAGCTTAGTTCAAGCCTCTAATTACAGTACTTTCCATTTCCAAAACAACTGCAAACAGTAATTACATACTCCCCCCTTACCTTCCAGGAACAGCCTGAGACAGAGGCGAAAACTCCGAGTCCCCTGGACCTCGAGCTGCACAGCGGGAACATCGTATTTCTCCTAGCCCGCTGGCCCACATTGCATGATGGCTCCTGTGGCTCCCGCCGCCTGGACCCTGGAGGGTCGCCGCTCCTCCCAGCCCTCACACGTGTGCCCAAGACTCCACTGTGCAAGGGACTTCCCCTGACAGGGCAGCTGGCATAGTCAATCGCCTTTGAGATAAAAGTTCTACAGTCACGGTTCCAGTGTCTCCACGTAGGGTAATAAGTGGTGTCTTTTATAGTGACCTGCTCCTTACTGTTTGTGTGGATGGCTAATTGAAAACGTTATGTAACCTTAAAGTACAGAGCATTCTGGAGCTATTAATAACGAGCTGCATCCAAATTCTGAGGACTGTTTGAGCTTACAGTGGGAGGGGATTGCCTGGCACTAATTTATGCATATGCCTGCGGACACAGTGACACTCATAAACCTGCATACACGTTGCATGTATGTAAATTGAGACCTGCAGAATGGGAATAACTTGTCCTGGGTCTCAAAGCCAATTAGCAACCGAGTCAGGAATACATGCCAGGTTTTCTGGCCTCGGGAGGATGCTATTTTCCTCTACACCCCACTAGGTACCTGCGTACACCCTTAACGTTGCACAAATGTCCCCGCGCTGGAACTGGGTTCTCACGGTGCTGGGCACACCAGCTCCGATCAAAAGAGTTTCCGATCTAGACTACCCAGTTAGAAACGGGACGCCAACCGCGGTAACGTCTCGTCATTCACTTGGGATACACACCCTTCCTTGTCCTCACCTAAAACGCACTTTAACAGGAGGCCATTCGATGTACGGTGTGGAAGAGCTCAACATTTGAGATTGCCCAGGAAAGAAGTGGGTTTGAGACAAAGCAATTTGGAAGAGGAAGACTGATTCTTGATCGCACATCTGTATGCCAGGGCAGGGGGCAGAATAAATGGAACAGAACTGATAAATTACCAACCAGTATCAGGCACGGAGTGGTGTTGTACCGTGCCATCCTGTTTCACGTATCAGTAGTACCATACCTGGCACAAAAACTATCCTTTCATAATCGCGGTGTCCTTTTCAAAAGTAACTTCATGAAGATTGTCCCTCTGCAGTCATTTTTATTCAAAATCTCGCCAGTTCATCACAAAGAGCCGGGACACACAACACTGAGAGATTCATATGGCCACACAAGATGCATTACTTGCCACTCGCAGACCCTACGAGCTTGTCAAAAATGAAAGCCCTTCTCTGGTTTGGTGGATTTCCAACAGTCACAAAGCCTGCTGAGAGCTTAGTTTCCGGGAAATAGGTGAAATGTGTCCATTTCATCTGGGTCTCAGGAGCACTTTAAAAAGTTCATTAATCCACACCTGTAAAAGACCTATGACAACCCCACTAAGGGCCCACAGGTCAAGGTGATGAATTTAACTGCTGTCAACAGGCAAAGACTGAGTCAGGGTGTAAACATCCTGCGGCCCACCTTTCTGGTCACAGTCCCTCCGTCCCTGCTCGGGCAGGCTTCGCCTGTCATTAATATGACCAGCAAACAACAGAGTGCGGAGGGTCTAAAGGTCACTTTGTTTACAGGCCCTAATTGTTTAGGCTGAGGTTTTATCGCTCAACTCTGATGGATTCTTCCTGGAAGGGTCAGGCAGGCTCACAAGCTTGCAGCTTCCTAGCCGGCTGGACTTCCAGCTGATGCATTGCATTTCGTTGGTTCTTGGGGGCCAATGTCATCTCTCCAAAGGAAATGCCTACCCTAGTCCATAACCCCCATCTGGCACCTTGGGACATTTTGTAGCCACCATGCTTTAGCCCAGTAAACAGCCCCCAGAGAACTTGGGGTGGAATCTGAATCCTGCAGCTCCCTCCCCGCCCAGACATCCTCCTCTTGGAAATCAGCAACCTACACAGTGCAGAGCCACTCATTCAAACGTACGTGTCTGACCTGCTCACACACCCCAGCTCACACACCGTAACCCATGCTCTCCCACCGCAGGACCATTCAGTTGGAGGCACCCAAGAGCTCCTCCGGTCCAACTCTGCTCCTACGAACGAGAAAACGGAGGCCCCTTATTGCTAAGGGACTTTCCCACACCCACATGAGCACTGCACAAGTTGTGCAGACAACCAAGCCCAACGCTTGGTGACTCAACCGACAAGCCGCTCAGACCAGGACCAAACGATTCTGCATGGCTTCTCCCTTCAGGATCAACCCAAACACGCTTAGCAAACAGTCAAAAGCTGCAAACCAGAGAACTGGGGACCAGCAGAAGGCTCCCATCCCTGTCAACACCCCTCCCCTTTCTTTCTGGGTCGTGTGAGGTCCTGCTGACAAGCGAGGGTTGTCAGATGTGAACCAAGATGAAATTTCCAGCGGGGTCGACTCCTGCCTGGTGGCCATCTGGGATCAACCCCTGCGCCTGTTAAGTAACGGTCTCCGAGACTTACACAAGCAGGGTCAGGGAGCCTTGATTAGCCCTCAACCCATGGAAAGGTTTAGGGCAGGGTCCTAAGGCTGAGCATGTGCTGGGCAGGCACAGCATGGGAGGAGCACACAGCGGAGCCAAACGCTGCCCTTTCCGCCCTATAGGAGGCCTGGGAGAAAGAGGATCCCAGGAGACACAGCACGCAGGGGACCATGCTACCTACCCTCCCATCAAAACGGAGGCAGAGTTCTGGTCCACATTAGGTAGGGTCAGCAGACACGTGGGGAAGGGATGGACGGACAAAGAAGGCACGCTACCCGCAATGTAGTCCCCTCAGCAGGTACTCATTGCACGAGTATTTTCTCTCACACACACGCAATGAATCCAGAAGGAAGCAGTCAGTAAAAGAAATGGGACAGGCGTGTTTGCTACAGAGCGGTGGGGTTGGAGAAGTAGAAAGAGCCCCTGGCTCCAGAGCCTGGCCTCCCACTCCCTGGCCTTGTGACCTTGATTGAGTCATTCAGTCAGCCTCTTTGCGCCTCAGTTTCCAAATCTGAGCTGCCACGGAAGAAGGAGACCTACTTCTCCGGGTTGTTTTTGAGACACACTACCCAGCAGGGCCTGGACCCCCATGATCCGGTCACTATGTATGAGTCGTCCCCACCCCACCCCAACACACGCACACAAATGAATCTGACCCCAGGATGCATATATCCTCATCCAGACCAAACAGGTACACTTCTGCCTGCATGCCAAGCCCGCATCTGCCTCCGGATGGCAGCGGAAAGCACTAGATCTAGAAGGTGCCCAGGCAGTTCAGCCCCCAGACAGGGTTTGGGCAATGGGGGAACGGAGGGGCTCAATCAGAAGCTCCGCAGGCTTCCAGGCTCTGGGTGGGAGTGGGGCAGGGATCTCGGAGGCGGCCTCCAGACCGGGGGAAGGGGCTTTGTTCCCGAGGCGGAGGGCCTGGCTTACCGAGCAGCGCATCCGGAGGCGAGCGGGGGCCGCGCGGGGCAGGCAGCAGAGCCACGGCCCAGCCCCGGCCCGGGGCGCCGGAGCCGGAGGAAGGCGAGGAAGAGAAGGAGAAAGAAGAGGCTGCGGCCGGCTCCTGCCTCATTCTCCCGGGCAGCGCTGACCTGCTGGCTGTCGCCGGCTGGGGCTGGCCGCGGGGCGCGGGACCCGGTTGGCGCGGCTCATGTCCCGGTCCGCCTCTGGCAAGCCGTGATCGAAACCCGGTGGTCTCCAGGCGGCGCCCCGGGGCTCCTCATGCCCCGCTCGGGGGCTCGGAGGGAGGACCTCCGGGAGGTAGCGCGGAAGGAAAGAGAAAGAGAGATCGTGAGAGCGCCCGGAGCTGTGCCCCGCGGGGTCCGGGGACGCTAGGCACCCAGCAGGACCGCACCGCCCGGCGCTGTGCGCCCAGGAGGGAGCCGAGCCCCACAAACTTTAGCACATGTCCGGTCCCGCAGCCGCGGTGGCGGGAGCTGCCCCGCTCACCAAGCGCCCCCTGCTCCCGCCCCGACACAGTCGTGGCCCCAGAGCGCAGCTTACCGGCCGCGACGGCGATCGCGGTGGTGGGGCGCCCACCCAGTCTCGCGCAGAGAAGTGCGCACCGCTGGGGAAGAAGGAGGGGGCTGGCGGCGTCCGGGTCCTTGCAAGGGAGGGGCACCCCGGCAGCGACGGTGGGGGCTGAGCGCCAGCCGAGATCTGCAGTCCGCGAGGGAGGAGGGTCCGTGTGCGCCCCGCGCCCGCCCCAAGCGGGCGCCGCTGCTGACGCCGGGCGCGGGCTTCCCCAGCCCGGGGTCTGCGGAGCCAGCCCGGTTACCTAGCGACTCGCTCCGGGGAGCCCACGCTGACGCGAGCGACAAGCGGGGCTGCGGCAACGAGAGGAGTGGAAGAGGAGCTTTGGAGGGAGGAGCGCGGGCGGCTGCGGCCTGAACTCCTCCCTCCACTGCCTCCTCGGCGCTGGGTAGGGGGCCCGGGAAGACGTGGCCTCAGCCTGGTACTGGAGGACCGGGAGGCCGGATGTGGGGAGGCACGAAGATGCCCCTCCCCCCTCACTGGGGCTGCAGCAGCAGGTGGCGGCGATGTGGTCGGTGGAGGGCCGCCGTCCACAGGCACGAAGATGGGGACGGCCCGAGCGGGAGCGCAGCGAAGGTGGTTGTGGGCGCGTAGGTGTGTGTGACACGTTCCCACCCACGTGGCGTACATGGGGACCTGAGGACTCCGGTGAAGGAGGACCCTCCTCCTTCCTCTGGTCTCCCTCCTTCCTTCCTGGACATTTTGCTTCTGGGCTGACTGTTTGCTCATCATGGAAGCTCAGGTCGCTCAGCTCCCTGCTCTGAGCCCCTCCTACTTCCCTGAGAAGGGAAGGAAGGCCTAGGTAGCAGTGTGTTGACCAACCCCCCAACCACCTCCTCACCCCCACCCCCCGGGCCGCCCGCCCCTTGGTGGCGCCTACCTGCCCCACCCCCCGTCCTGCTGTCTACCCATGGGGACCCCCATGACCTGCTTCCAGGAGCCATCCTGTTTCTGGATTGGGGGCCTCTGAGACCACAATTCAAATCTGCGCCCTTCCAGTCGCCTGTCCTATGTAGAACGATCCCTAAATTACCTAACACCTTCGGTAAAATGGAGTAGTTGTCCCCAAAGCTCACAACTAAGTGCTAGCAGGTAAGGCACTCCACGTGTGTGAACGCGTATTTGCTGTAGGACCTGAAGCTTGTCTCCAGTCTCAGACCTCGCCAAACACACCCTAGCAAGACAGTGGGGCCAGGGGGGTGGGCCTTCCCCACAGCAGGCGATGACCACTGCCTTTACCTAGGAGCAAGGTAACCTGCCTCAGGGCTGAGCTAGGTCCAGAACCAGGCCTCCTGGTTCTCAGCCCCCCTCACGCCCCACTGTCCCCTACAACAGCTGGGTGCAGGGATCCCACTTCCCCGCTCCTCAGCAGACCCTCCAGTTCCTGCTGCGGAATAGGAACCTCCCCTCCCCTCTGACTTGGGACCAAGCCTGCAGCCCTCTTCTCTCTTCTCCTCTGGTACAAGCGTGGGGAGAAAGAGGCGGAAGACAGAGCCTATGAGGGGAAGGGGGATCGCGCCTTCCCTAGACCACCCATGTTCTTGGTGGGTCTTCACAGGGCTGATCCCATTCCTGGGGGGCTTTGGAAATATCACCACCTGAGTGGACTTGGGTGCCCCAGTGATGGGGCAAATTCTCTGATTATTATTACATTTTTGAGATGCCAGTCACTTCTGTTGAAAAATCCTGCAAACCCATCCAAACAGAAACTTATGTCTTAAGAAACTGAGGCCCAAAGATAGCATTTTTCTGGGAAAAAGACTTTGTACCCCAGCCCAGGTTCAAGATTTGCGATCCAATGTTTCCCAGTGAAATTGGGAGCAAAACCTCTGAATTTCCCCACCCATGGTCATGGGCCGTGGCCGCCAGGCAGCTGGTCCACAGAAGGACTGCTTCGTGGTGCCACTTTGGCAGGTAGCCCTTCTTCAGCCCAGACTTCCCATGTGCAGGAGTCATTGAACCCCGAAGTGAATGCAGGAACCCCATGCTTACACCGAGCGGGATCCCAGAGCTGGTGTTCCATGCCCGACCGGTGTCTGGGGCGCCCTGCTCCAGGAAGCAAGGCAGCGAGTGGGGAGGTATGATTGGACTGCATGAGCATCCCATTCACAGCTCACAGAGATCTGGAAATGTTGGCTCGTGCCATATCCGAAGCCAGCATGTTCACCCTGTACTGTGAGTGTGTGGTGGCGGGGAGGGGGCAAAAGGACATGGGGCACGTTGCATTGTCATTTCTCATGCTTTTCTCCATACAGGTGGGGAGTGCGTGAGCGCCTCGGGATTAAGGGAACTTGTGGGTTCCAGAGCCACGTATTCCCAGGGTGTCCACCTGCAAAACAGAGCAGGAACATGGCCCCATCGTAAGGAGTTCCCACGGATTCAGGCACGGAGCTGGGGTCTGGGGAGGCAAAGGTGGATGAAATCAGCTCTCCACTTAACCGGGGGCTGGGGACTGCAGCTCAGAAGGGTTTTACCCAAGATCTCATTGTAACCTCCCCAAAGCCTATAAGGTGGGGTCCATATCCCTTCTTACAGGAAAGCTCACAGGGGCACCGAGGTCACAGAGCTGGCCAATGACAGGCTTGGGAGTGGCAGCCTGGCCTCCCTGACCTCAAGGTACCCATTCATAACCATCCCTCTATTCTGTCCGCCAGGATAAAGGAAAACGGAGACGACAGTATCCGAGAAAGCGCCTCCCTGACATGCGGGATAGCAAGTGAGATGGGTGTGCAGAGACCCCGGGCTGGCTCCTGGGACAGAGTAAACGCTCAGTGTGATGCAGCCGTTGCTGCCATCACTAGGCCCTGGGTTTTGTGTTGAATTACTAAGCTCTGTCTTACAGGGCAGTGATTTTCAACCTTTTTCATCTCATGGCACATGTGAACTAATTACTAAAATTCTGTGGCATACCAGAAAATATGTTTTCTGCTGATCTGACCCAAAAGGTATCATTTTGATTGATTTACAAAAATAATAACAGCAATTACTACCTTCTTTGTTCCAACGTGACTTTTAAAAAACCAGGTGCCTATGCTTGTATACAAAGAGGTCTGGTACCACAAGTGAACCAATCAGACACAGCCTTTTTACGCGACATGACCAATAAGATGCAACCCTATTATGTGACCTATATATTTATGGTTCAAGACAGAGCATCCACAGTGTACAGCTATTATTTATTGTGTTGGTCACTGTTATTTTTTTACTTTGACAATCTAAGGGAAAGAGGTCAGTGACCCTGAGTAAATTGTCAGGTACTGCATGTTTTAAAAATTCTTGCCATACACCAGTTGAAAATCGCTGTTACAAGGGTTACCAAATACCACTCTTGGTGGCATAAACAAAATGACCACATCTGTCTGCAGGGCTGCAGCCGGCCGCCCAGAGGAGGTGCATTCCAGTTGGGTCTCCAGGCAGGAGTAGGTGTTGGGTGAGTGGAGGGAGCAGGAGAAGGAGCAGGCTGGTCAGGAAAAGTACTTGGGGACATGCACAGAGCTGTGAACAAACATGCCATCTGGGTGGGAGCCAAGAGACCCAAGACAGGAAGGCGAGAGGATGGACTGGAGCCAGGGAGGCTGTGGCCTCTGCTAATGATGGCCTGTCCCTGAAGGTGCAGACAAGGCCCTCGCTGAGCCTCTGGGGCGCTGTGTGGGAGGAGACAGTGGGACAAGGAGCTAGAGGAGAGGAGCCAGCCTCCACTCAGCCACCCAAACAAAGATTTACTGGCTGTGCTGGACGGGGGCACCTCCCACCACCCACAGGGACAGTGGGCTCATGATCCCTGCCAACCTCAGCACTTTGCAGGGCCACCGTGTGAGACAGGGCTTGGCCACCTGTCGTGGGTGATCGCTTGCCAGGCATGACCAGTTCACCCGTTCTCAGGGTCTTCCCCAACTCTTTCATTCATTCGTGCACTTACCGTGGGCCCAGCACTGCTGGCTCCAGGCACTCGGCCCCTGGCCTGGAGTTACGCGGCGTGTGAGGGAGGCCGCCAGTCTGTGGCATGGCGTGGGAACACCTGCGGTCAGTGCCGTGTGCCCGCAGGCTGCGTGGCTGCGCGAGGAGGGGCTCTTCCCTGGGTGTGGGGGACGGAGGGAGGCTGCCTGGTGGAGAGGTTGTCTAGGATGAGTGGGCATCAGCCGAGTGGAAGGGAACGGGTTGGGGAAGAGGGAAGAATGTTCCATGCACAGAGATAGCACCTGCCGGGTCCTCGAGGTGAGCTGTGGGGAACCTGGAACACCGAGAAACATAGCTCCCTGTGAAAAGGCAAAGCTAGTTTTAACTTTTAGGGAACACGTCTGTGGAGCACAGCCAGGTAAGTGTTCGCTGTGGGGTTGGGGCCCTCGGGGCCTGGGAGGGAGGGAGGGAGGGAGGAAGGCAGTTCTGTAGAAATGGTTCAGGAAAAGTTGAAAGTGAACCTCCTTTTTAAAAAATCAGCACAGCACCTCTACTTGTTAACGACTTTCCAGTTTTTTACGTGTTTTGCACAGTTTAAAAAGGGTCAATCTTTCACTGACCCTCATCACATATGTGGGAGGGCAGGAGGGAGGACCCTCAGCCTCAAAGCCGGCTCTTGGTAGACCCCACGACTTGAACCTGAGGCTGCCGTCTGGGTGGTCCAGTCCTGATAATCTCTGATAATTTCGCTTGGCTCTTTACGGCTGGCCAAGCACATCCACCTCTCTGAGTCCATTCACCTGGCTGTGCCAACACCTCCAGCTTCAAAGGGAGAAATGCCGGCCCAGGGAGGGGTGGCGTCTACCGGCAGAGCTCCCTGGTCGGCCAGGGACCTGGAGAGGTCGCTGAGTTCGTCCCAACAGGCCTGGACCTCCGGGAACGGCGGCAGTTCGAACCACTTGCATTTGTGCTGACAGGATGGCCTGGGCCTGGGCAGAGGTGACCTCAGGGACAGGTGAGACGAAGTGAAGAGGATGCCAACACTTTTGGTGTAAGAAAGGGGGTCTTAGGGTCTGCAGTCTTCCCTTGCTGCACCCATATTAAAGTGGTTCTCACCATAAAATAGTCCACCCAACCACACTGAGGAGGGGACAAGAAATTTGGGATCAGGACACTTGGGGACAAGTGAGGGAAATGGAGAAAAGAAAACAGATGACTTGGAAAGAGGGTATTGTCGACTTCAAATAAGTCTCTGAAATGACAGGAGAGAGTTTGGTTAGCTCTCGTGTGTGGCCCCACAGGGTGGAACGAGGCCACCAGAGAGACCACGGCTCTTTCAGGACGAGGCAGAGTAACAGAGCAATTATCGGACAACTCGTGGGCCAAACTTGGCTCACTGACAACTTCTGTAAACAAAGTTTTGTGGGAGCACAGCCTGCCCTTTCATTCATGTACCATCCATGGGGACTTTGTGCTCAGAAGCAGATGAGAGTATTTGCTACAGAGACTCTATGGCCCACGAAACCTAAAGTATTTCGTATCTGCCTCTTTGCAAAACAGTTGGCCAACCCCTGCATTAGAGCAATTCAAATACCAAATGGGCTGCCATGTCAGATAGTGAGTTCCCCATCCCTTGTGGCATTCAAGCAAAATCTGGGCCCCTGTTAAGCAGTGATGTTTCAACATGCCTGACTGACCTTTACGGTTTTTTAGAGATCCTAAGAGTCCAGCAGTTAACAGTTCCTCAATTTTTTTACCGCCTGCCGGTCACTGCTATCGATATCACAGCTATCGATAAATAATCCATTCATCTAGAGAGCAGCCTCAGTAGGACCTCAGGTCTACACTTTTTCATCACTGAACCTGAAGTCCATCTAAGAAAGCAATGGCATTCTCTGCCTGTTTAATATAAAACAGCTGATGTGCAAATGCAGGCAAGCTCAAGGGTGAACATCTGCTGGAAATCTTTTTACATCCAAGCCTCTCCCCTGGGGAAGACACACTCACACATAAACTCCTTGGTGAGTGACTGTGAAGACCCTCTCAGGGCCACCAACATGCCCACGAGTCTCACACATTACTGTGTCTTTAAAAGGGATTAGCAATGGTCTAAGCTATTTAGCTTCATTGGACTTCTTTTGGGGTCTTTGGGAACATCATTTAGACCTTGAACTTGGCCGAGCACCTGCCCTTGAAGAGCTGGTCACCTAGGCCCAGCTCACCTGGCTGGAATGAGATGCATGTCTGGCAGATCCCAAAGGTGGGGAGAGACTGACTCAGCCAGGTGCATTTATCCAGCAAAGCAATATTGCTGCGCAGCGCTATGAAAAGAAATTGGCCTTTTTTTTCTTTTTCTGAGTGGGATTACAAAGAAAAGCAAAATGGTCTCTTCAAAGGAAAAAAAAAAGTCTCTGGCCATTTCGCTCCCTTTCTCTCAGCTACAGTGCCTACACACAGGTTCGACTTCCCCACACAGACCGCCTGCCAAACACCCTGATGCAACAAAAGAAAATTTTCTCGTGCAGTAATCCGCAGCCTGCATGCAGAAACAAAGATCTTCTGACCCGGAGAGGAGCATCATCGGCAAACCGATAAAACACTGTCCCTGGGGTTGGCAGGAAGAGGGCCTGTCTCCCTGACCCCAGGTGGCCCGTCCAGTTCCCACCGCGATGACTTCCAGGAACCGACGTTGCTGAAGCCAGCGCTGCCCTGGGCGTTTATTCCTCTCCCCGACTGCAGTGAAAAGTCAGCAGCAGCAAACGCATTTCACGTTTTTACATTTCATATTTTTCTGGCTGCTGCTTTTGTTCTCAGGTGACAGATAGTCAAGGTATTTGGTGGCAGGTTGCCACTGGCAGGGTTCCCCAGCTGGGAGGCAGACACCCCTAATGGCTCTTCTCTTGAGAACCGTTCGATACCATTCGGGCCCCAACGCACCCATCCCCAGGCACTTAATCATGATCGAAACCCATTTGAGCCAAAGTCATGCCAGCTCTCCACTAGGGGAAGTCCGAGTTTTCTCTGTGTTCACGGAGAACTTAAAGAGACCACAGTGGACGCGGGGGGACTTCCTCCCGGCCATAAACAGGAGGCTGCAGATGCTCCAGGCTCCTCAGGGACCCCCTCAGGCGGGTGCCCCTCTATCTCCCCTTCTCTTGCATCTGCTACCTGGGCTGCGCCATCCCAGTGCTGTGGCCTCATGTCCAGCCTCACCTCTCTTCCGAGCCACAGAACACATGGCCCTGAACTTGGCTTTATCTTCGCGCTCTCTCTTAGCTATAGCTTGTGCTGTATTCTTCAATGAGAGTTGATTCGTGTGTGTGTGTGTTTACAACAACTTACAATGCAGGCGATGAAGTAATAACAGCCTGTTTAATTACAAATAAAATGATTCCTAGATATTTTATTGATAATTACCTGGTACCAGCATGCTTGGGTTCAGCTCCCAACGTGAAATTGGAAAATATTGTTAAATTGATCTCTCTTTGTATATTCAAACGCCGATTACCTTATTCTATGGATTCATATTAATGTCATAATTTACCTCTGCTGAGGGGATCTTCCCATAAAAGAGACATTTTCATAAAATTACTAAAAATATGAAGTTTGGTTGAAGTCGTTCATTTTTCCTTAGTCTCAACTATTCGTGCCCTTAATTGTTCTACAAGCCGACAAACACTCTCAATGACAGGGAAGCTGTGGGAATTACGCAGTAACATGCCACGGAGCTGATCTGTGATCAGAGCGGGTCTCTCGAACCTGCCCCACCCACCCACATACACATGCAGTTAACCATGTCCTCTGCCAGTGACAAGGGCTCCACCCCTTTGTCACCTTGGTCAAGTGTCAGGAATGAGTCTCTCTTGACTACGGACAAGGCACAAGGCTCCGCATCTTGTCTTTCCAATCAAAGTCCTTGCTAAGATTTTTATTTGTTTCGACAAGCTGGCCAGCAGCAGATTTGGCCTGTTTGAGGTTCTACAGAAAGCCAAGTTCGGTTTGAGGAGGCTGGCTGCCTCACATTGGATTCCTCTAAATGAATAAATGAATAAAAAAGGAGGGGCTTTGGGTCAATTATGGAAAGGTAATCATCTTATCAAACTTATGGATGTTGAATTACTAGGGTGATTACCCAAAGAAGCCATCGAGGAAGATTTCCAATGACATTTCATTGAGTTAAGACAACTTGCAATAGGAATAATTAGGTATGCAAATCCCTGCTCTGTTTTCTTCATCAGTCATCATCATTGTCATCATCATCATCGTCATCACAACCACAAGCATCTAATGGACCCCTCGTCCGTGCCAGGCACTGTCACATGTCAATCCGAAATCCACATAAACACCGCAAGTCCGAATCAGTCACCCCCACTAAACAGATGAAGAAGCAGTGATCCAGAAGACCCAGGGCTATTTTTAAGCTTCAAAAATCTGAACGTAGTTGATGAATATTTCAAATTGTTAAAAGTCGTGAATTTAACGGTGACAGTGAAGTATATTTCTACCTGACCAGCCAAAAGCTAGAGCTAACAAAATGCAATGCATTTGGTCACACCAAGGGCCACAAATGCAGGACTTTCACAAAATATTTTCAGAGCAACAAAACGAGCCGTGCCAGGAAGGCTTACTTACCTGTTCGCCTTGCTCACAGCAGGTATTTTAAACTACCGTTATATTCAGAGTTTACGCATGCACTCAAACCGGTCACCACACCTACTTTTGAACAAAGAAAAGAAAATGTCTTTCCGTCTCTTATCTGCTTTTTCTAAACCATTAAGATTTAAGTGTCAGCAACCTTGTTAACACATCATTGTGATTCATTAGGTTTTCGGAGATCCTTGAATGTACGAGCCCAGAGGGTACCTCTCTGTGAGCGTCCACTCCACCTCCGTGTTCTTAAGGCCTTGCAAAGATCACGTCTGAGCTGTGATTCGTAGCTGTGATTACGTTAAAAGGGCAGCTCCCGCTGCCGGCTTGAGCAGAATGGAGAAGGTAGAGGCAAGTGTAATCAGGAAACGTGAAAATGCATTTGTGCTCTCTCCGCCTCCCCGGCAAATTGTCGCCCTTTCAGAAGTGGGTGGCCTCCTGCACTTGTGTGAGAGAGAGCGGGTAGGAGCTGAATGGCGGTGGGGCTGGAGAAGTTCTGAGAGGAGAGACGCAAGCGCTAGAACAGACAGCAGCAGGCAGCCAGGGGCTCTCGTGAGGACTCTGAACTCAGACTCCTCCGGGGAAGACGGGACGAAAGAAAGGAAAGCACCGATGCAGCAGAATCCGCCCCACGGAGTTAGAATCTGTTGGATCAGCCAGGCTTTTCGGGCAAAGCAGTACAGAGTATATGTTCACCCTGCTCATTTTAACTGTGACCGCTGCACTGGTAGCCAAAGGTTATCGTCCGCACTGGGTTGACGTGTGATGGGGGGCGGGTAAAGAAAACGCGGGCTTATGTTTTACAGTGACCTGGAAAACGCTGCCTGGAATGGCTAGCACAACTGGGCCCTACTCCTCCCACCGTGAGATCAGTGGACTAACACCCATGGTGAGTCCAATCACAGGACTGAGCCCCGGGGTCTCTTCGGCACAGTGTCGCTGAGAAGCACGCACGGTCAGGGGCAACCCCGGGAACTGAGGAGTTGAAGGCAACTCGAGGTTTGTGGGGTGTTTTCGCCCTTTTCCTGGGGATAAACTTCTGGGAGCAGTTCTTGGGGCTGTAATAATTCTCCCTCTAAGTGGCAAACAGGAAGAGCTTGTGCAAACGTTTTGAGTTATTTCTCCTTCAGGCAAGGTGGACAGTGGTAGTCCGTAAGCCCAGCGCCTCCGTTTGTTGAACCCCACCACTAACCTTGCAAAACGCTGACTCTCACCTCTTGCTTCATTTAATCCTCCCACTAAACCTGAGAGGGAGTCAGGTATTACCGTCCCTTCTAGAGAAGGGAGTCGAGGGTCAGAGATATGAGGGACATGCCTTCCGCCACTGCATTGATTACCCCCTGCTGCGTGACGAATTATCAGAACACTTGATGAGTTACCACAACACATGTGTATTATTTAACGGTTATCGTGGGTCAGAAATATGGGCTTGGCTTAGCTGGTCTCTCCCAAAGGGCTGGGGTCTCCATTCGAAGGCTCAGCTGAGGAATTATCTGCTTCAGGCTTCTTCTCACATCATTGCTGGCAGAATTTAGTTCCTGGAGGGAAATTGGACTAAAGGCCTCCCTTCCTAGCTGCCCATTGGCCAGAGGCCAGCCTGAGTCCCTGGCCACACGTGCCTCTCGGACACTGTGACGTGCTTTATCAGTGTGCACCTGTGAGGATGGCACTAGAGCGAGTCTGCTGGAAAGACGGAGACCACATTCTTATGTAACTTAATCATGGAGGTAACACCCCGTTACCTTTGCTGTATTCTATGGGTGAAAAGCAAATCACAGGTCCTGCCCAGGCTGCAGACAGGGGGATTATTCAAGGGGGCTATTCAGCCCCAGTGGGCAGGGTTATGGGGGCAGCGTGTCTGCGTCTGTCCACCGCACCCACCCACCCACCCACCCAGTTCTAGTTCCCTCGCTGGATTCCAGGCTCCAGGCCTCTGCTCCCTTTGCTTCCATCTCCTCACCAGGCCTCCCTTGTCCCACGAGGCTCTGGGGCAGTCACACCTTCCTGCAAGCAAACGTCTCTGGAAACTCCAGCCTTCCTTTTTTCTCTCTCACCCCCATGAATTCTTCTAGCATTGATAGTGGCAGACATGACACCGTTCTTCTGCGAACCATTTTTGGGGGTGTGAGCTGTGTGGTGGACTCAAAGCACAGTTTCAAGGGGCTCATATCCTGAAGCCAGGCACCGCGCAATGCCAGGCTCCGGCAGAGCCTCTGCAGGAACGATGTTTGGGGAAGAAAAGGAGGAAAGAGCTCTGAACCCAAAGTCCCCACCCTGCAACCCAACTTCCATCTTCCTACAGTGGATGTCAGACTTCATGTGAAGAAAGATCGTTTGCTCAGGAGAGATGTGGAAGCCCATTCGCCATAGAAGAAATACCACAAACGTTAGTTGGGTGCCTCGGGTAGCCCATCACTTCGAACCTTGTTTCTTCAGGAACACAGGTTTAACGACACAAATCTGGCTCTATTCAAAGAGGAGGATCCTCCGTAGTCGCTAAAATGGGAGGCAGGAAGGGCAGGGTCATATCTGGGGCACTTCCATCTACCTGAGAGAGAGCATTCCTTCACACGCCCTCTGAGACCCACCCAGGCACACCCTCGCCATCACCACTGCACCAGCCTCACCTGGGGCGCCCAGACTCCCTCACCTGGGCGACTACAGCAGGCTCCCACCTGGTCGTCTTGCCTCCAATCCACCTCCACCCCGTAAGCCCAGTGAGCCTCCCTAAACAGGTGTAGAAACCATGCCATCCCCCTATTTAACCCCGTTGGTGACATTTCCCAGGGCACGGACAGTTGTCATTCATGGATGTCTAGCATCTTTTCCACAACCTTTCTATAGTCTGACAGTTCCCACCCATGATTCTGCCTTCCCATGGCTGAATGAAAACCAGCATCAACAGCAACATTTCCCAGGCTCCTTGCAGGCGGGATACAGGCGCGTGACCTGGGGTTCTTCCAGTTCGATCCCCACCCTGCCGCTGCGAGAATTGGAGGTAGCAGTGTTACAGGAAGCAGTGAGTGGGCCTGATCAGAACCCTCGAGAAGATGGTCTTTGTCAGGCAAACAGTGGAGGAACCTGATTCTCCGGGGCAGCTTCTGGCATCCAGCCCAGCACTGGCTGGTGCGGCGTGATGCATAGGGACAACCATGGCATCCCGGCACGCTCAGCATTAGCTGCGACCACATTGTTTCTGACCGCACGGTTTCCCAGCTCTCGGCGCTGCCCGATGGGGGAAGCCTTTGACCCGTTACTACAAACCCCGACCAGTACCAGGCTGTCAGGTCCCAGCCCTGGCACATTTCCTCAGCCTCCCTTTTTCTTTCTTCAAATAAAATCTGACGGACATTGTAGGACTTCCCCCACACCCTCCTGGCTGTCATCCGACGGCATTAAAAATACTGGGAGTCCACCAAACACTTCATTATGTCTCAGACACGTGAACTGCAAGTCTGCGTCATGGGTCCCTCGTTGACCCGGACTTCTGTACTGCAGCACGTGAATGATCGCACTTTCGCGGGCTGTCAGCCCATCGACTGTCACCTTCAGATGACAGGCGTAGAGTACGTTCACGTCGTTCACCCTGCGCAGAGCGTTGCTGCTGTTCTGCCTGCCCAGAGTGTCACTCCCTGGGAAATATTCTAACTCAGTTTGTTAGACTGGGGCAGCCATCCCCTGGCTGATTCCAACCTCCCCGGCCACACTGGTGAGTACAGCAGACACCTGACACAGGCTGGGCCCATCAGAGGCCTTCCTTAGGATTTTGAACATGGAAGGAGAAAGTGGTCTTCAGATCCATCCAAGTTCTAAAGCTTGGGATGTAGGTCTGAGGATTTCAGGAGCCAGGCCACTTGCATGATTTATCTATTGCATAACAAAATACCACAGACCCAGTGGCTTAAAGCAGCACATAGGTACCATCTCATAGTTCCCGTGGGTCCGGAGTCTGGGGACGACTTTGCTGGATCTCATCTGAAAGCTTTAATCCAGGTGGGCCTGTGCTCCCATCTCATCTCAAGGGTCAAGTAGGGAAGGATCTCCTCCTGAGTTAGGATGGTTGTTGGCAGGACTCAGGTCCTCATAACCTGTAGGACCGGGGGTCTCGATTTGCAGGCTGTTGGTGGCCACAGGCCACCCTGAGCTTCTGCCTGGTTGCTGGCTGGGGGCTGTGCCATGTGAGCCTCCCTGCATGTCCACCGCCTTCCTCCAAGCCAACGGAGGAAACACGCTGTCAGGTGCTACAGCATTACGTAATGTCATCACAAAAGTGGCTCCCATCACCTTTGTCACAGTCTGCTGGTTGGAGGCAAGTCACGGGCCCTTCCCACATTCACAGGGAGGGGATGGCACACGGTTCTGAGTGGTAGGAGGTTCAGATAATCGAGGTTCATCTCGGTCTCTGACTACCACATACCTTCTGAGTAGAAAACCTCATGTGGAATGAAGCAAACAGCACACAGAAGGATGGTCAGAGGGTTCACAGGGCCACATGCCCATGGCACCTTCGTCCCGGCTGTAATCCTGCCAGTTACTCCATCACTGCTACTCTGTCCCCACACCAGACAGTGTGCTTTGTGTCTGTTTCAACGGAAAAGAGTCCAATATATCACAGTGTCATTAGTGCCTAGCACCGTATATGTTACAGAAGACACGACCCTTAATAATATTTTGCCGAATCATACTGAGAACCCCGCGACTTGCTCAAATATGTTGTCCATTTTAAGTCACGAAATCATAGGATGCTGGAGCTTAGAGCCATCTTGTTCAACCTGTTCATTTTACATTCTGAAGAAATCGAGGTTGAGAGAGAACAAGAGGGAAGTCTGTCCGTGACCAAACAGCTAGCGTATGATAGAGCCAGGACAGGGCTCTAAATCCCCACCCTGAGTGTGGCCCTCCCAGGGTGAGGAGGAACGAGCAGACCCCAGGACGGCGGCTCAGCTGAGCGACTGACCCCCACCCCGCCCCCACGCATTCCATCCCCGACTGCCCATGGTTTCCCGAATCCATGAATTAAGGGTGGAAATAAAAGCATCTGGTACACTGAGTAAGAATTTAGCTGACTGAAATTATTAGCTTTAATGTGATTACATATATATTTATGAATCATACAGCATATCCTTCTAACGGTTATGGGTACATAATTTTTCTTAATGCTTGTCAGACAAGGAATTTAGATTCGTTGCTATTTTTAACAGAGTTTTGGTAATTTTTGATAATCAATTTGTTTCAGAAAGAAATCAGCCTTCTTGCAATTCAACGATCTAAAAATACGCTCTAGGAAAAACGATTGTATAGCCTTATGCAGAACGCACGTCTTTTTTGCTGAATAATGTTCTTTGTTTCTGGAGAGTCATGTGCATTCCCCGCTGGTTCAGTTCGCATAGTCAAAAGAGTTGAAATGTTTGGCTTGCTCTTTTTAATACTTGAACGGTGTCAGCATGCATTTTGGCAGAGACAGGAATGGCCCGCAAGGGGTTCTCTTCGCAATATTTGAAAGCGTAATCCTTCAAATTTGCTAGTTGTGAAAAAGATGAACATAAATGCTTTCGACTGAAAAACATATTGCCTGCCTTAAATATCCCTGAGTCTGTGGTTTTAAGGCCCATTGAGTGGGAAAGTGCTTTGTAAAAGTTCAAAGCACCAGACAAATTCTTGTTACCCTTGTTAGAAATAATATTATTGTGGTGGAATTTGCAATTAGCTGATGTAGGTGGAAGAGATACCTTTTCTACTTGACATACACAGCGAAGGCAGCTGCCAAGAGGGTTAAATCATTGGGCGTGAGTACAAGAAGCTGGGAGAGGACTGTTCTAGAACTTGCTCTGTGGGGCTCAGGTCCAAGCGAGCGGGGGTTGGGTCCAGCAGATGTCGAACTCCTTGAAGTCAAGAACTGTGCTATTCATCTTTCTGTCAGCCCCTTCCCCGTGCCAAGCACTAGACTTCCAACAAATATTCCTTGCTTTGCAATGAACGCCTTTCTATGCCAAGTCACCCAGACTGAGCCGCAGTGTGTGCTGGGTAAGGAGTGAGTTTGCTCTCTCCACGAGATCGCATCTTAAGCCCTGCCTCCCTTTTCTTTTGGCTCATTGGAACTTTGCGTAGCTCAGAGTTCTTTAAAATGGCAGCAGCATTGATGAAACATTATAATAAGAGAAATTGCAAAATGGGTGGTTATTTTACTATGCCGCGTAGCATTAAATTAAATGTTGTTATCGGAAGCACATCTTCCAAAAGCAGAGAGCTGCTGCTCGATGTTTTCTTTGCTCCACCGTAAATTGAGACCGTTGACCCACAGTGCTGTTGTAAGGCAGGCTCAGCCTCTCCTTGTTGTGAAGGGGAGAAATGGTCTGCGTACGTTTACTACCCTGGGTTTTTATTCCTTCTCTTTCCCATCCTGTTGTCGGCACTGTAAAACAAAACCTCCAGATGACCACGAGATTCATCGGCTGGGTTCTTTACTGGTAGTGTGAACTTGAGCAAGAGATTTCTCTAGGCTTCAGCTTTTTCATTTGTGAAGTGGAGTCATAGGTGGACTTCAACCTATGGGGCTGCGGGGAGACCATGCAGACTGCACCCCTGGCTCCACCCCTGACCACCTGTGAGACCTTGGGCCGCTTTCCTTCTGTGCCTGAGCCTTGGCTTCCTCACCTGCAAAATGGGGATACTAACTGCTCCTCGCAGCACCTGAGACAATGGATATAAAGGTCTCATAGAAACTGTAAAATTTGACAGAAGTACAGTAATTATTTTATCGTTGGCTAGTAGTGAATCTAAAAGCATTGGGAAAACTTAAATCTTGTACTCCCAAATGAATATTATCAAGTTAATCCTTTCTTTTTACAGGTGCGTCAATGTGGGGTACCAGCGCACTACTAAAAGAGGTCTATTGTCTGGTCACTGGAAAGGGCTGTAATTGAATGTCATCGTTAATGAAACTGGTGATTAAGAATGTGCGTTCCACTTTTATCTCTTAGAGCTGTAATGTTGTACTTCTGTGGCCTGGACCTGGGGCTGGGCAGGCCTTAGCCCCCCTCCCCACACCCCTCAGGTGAGTGGAAGAGTGTTTCTTGCAGAGGAAGGGACAGGGGTCAGTAGCAGCCGAAGACTCCCCGTGGCTCGGTGAAGGATGGGGGGCTATGGCTAGGACTCTACCTGTACGCGAATTCATTCTGCGTTGACTCTAGTAGCTGTGTTTCCAGGAAACCTTCTGGGCTTTATCTTTCTATAATTTTGACTACATTTGCTGTTGACTGTAGAACACTTATAAAATAAACCTACTACTTGCCGCTTTCCTGGAAAGGTTCTGTCTTCGTTACTAACCTCTGAGTCCTTCATGTCTTTCCAAATGAACTCACCAGATACCGACCACAGAACCCTGAGAACTGGGAAAGGCCTCAGAGAAAGTGTGTTCTAGTCCCCTCGTTGGGTAAAGATGTGAGCCAAGACCCTGAGAGGCCAGGGGACTTGCTCAAGGTCACACAGTCAATCAGTAACGGGGTCGGGAACACGAGCCAGGGTCCTCTCTCGGGCTCTTCCCAGCTCTGAGATGCGCCCTCACCTTCCACGCTGCTAACCATCTTCCCCCCGAGTCACTGTTTTGTGAACTCATCGCTCAGGACACAAGGTTAAACTAGCGGTTGCCTAGCTCCCTGCTTCCAGAGGAAGGAAACCACCGAGGAGAGATTGAGTCTGGCGCGGTTACTCTGGGATGACTCCTGCTCGCTCTTCATTGGCACTCCGGAGCCCCGGAAAACATTCTGAAACTGCCGAAATCTCCAGATTCTTATTCATACCGGGCACTCTCAGCAAGTCCAGAGAACCGAGACCCTGAACGCCGGGATCTGGCCCCAGCTCCTCCCCTAATTCTCTGAGTGGCCATGGTCACATGACATTGCAGTTTTTCACTCCCAGAGTTGAACAGACAGACAGCAGATTCAGTCCAAAATTTAGGGCCTCCTGCTAGGCAGTAGGGAGACACTCCCCTATAAAACGTGGTCTCTGTCCTTGGTTGGGACAGTCTAGTGGGGGAGCAGACGCACGGAAAGTGTACACTGTGCTGGGAGCCCTGGGCTCACAGGAGGCTTGAGGACACTGCGCCCGACTCAGACCCGGCTGAGGCCCAGGCAGACTTGACAAAAGGGGAAGGCTGAACACCGGAAGATTATTAGGTAGCAGGCAGATTCCAGAGGTAGAACACAGTATTCCTTCACTTACCGTTCATCCATCTGTCCGTTTCTTTACAGGGGTGAAGCGTCCCCTGTATCCTGAGGGAGAGGATAAGACCTGGTCCCTGTCCCCAGTGGGCTCCCATGAGCTTGAGCAAAGACTCCAAGAGAGTGTCAGGCTTCAGAGAACAGCAGGTAACTGGCTCTGGGCGGAAACCCCTGTGAAGGGGCAGTGGGAGAGGGGACTGGGGACATGCATAGGGCCTTGTACACCAGGAAAGGCCTTAGGACCCGTCTTAGGAGGTTTGCCATTTACCTGGACAACCAGAAGGAAGGTTCACAGGAAGGAAAGGATGGAGTCGACATCACCCAATCTGAATTTTTGGAAGATCTCTCTGGTTGAAAAGTGACGAATGAATGGAAGTGGGGAAGGAGAGAGCAGGGAAAAGTAGACAAAGCCGGACACTGTTTTTTTTTTTTTTTTTAAGATTTTATTTATTTATCTTTAGAGGGGGGAAGGGAAGGAGAGAGGGAGAGAAATATCAATGTATGGTTGCCTCTGGTGCATCCCCTGCTGGGAACTGTCCTGCAACCCAGGCATGTGCCCTGACTGGGAATCGAACCACGATTCTTTGGTTCGCAGGCCCGCACTCAGTCCACTGAGCTACACCAGCCAGGGCCAAAGCTGGAGACTGTTGCTGACATTTGAGGAGCTACTGTGGTGGTCAGGACACACGCAAGCGCAGAGAGACAGGGAGGCATCGCTGGTCAGGAACCACAAAGTCGTGTGTTACATGCTGTGTGTCAGCAAAGAGAAAGTTAAGAGAGGACAGGTCTTGCCCTGCTCAGAATCTCCCTACACAAGCCACGACACCCCATCTCCGGAAAGCCAGATCCCACCCAGAGCCCACTGCTGCCCAGAGAAGCACGCCCCTCTGGGTTGGGCCTGTGCCTTCACTGTCACAGCAGGGGTTTGAGCCGAGGGTCCTCTGGCTTCGGCTCTGGGACTGCCTACGCCTGTGCTCTGGGTGCTGACAACGGACACTTGCAGCTTCTGCTTTTACAAGGATGTGGAGGCTCCTACAAGTTGGGTGATTTTAATAACCTAGGCCTCTAGGGAGACAGGGCAGGGTCACAGATGCCAGAAAGTAGCCAGCACCAGAGTAATCGGGGAAGCCATCCGCAGAGGAGCTGGGTGCCTGGAGCTCGGAAATGGGGAGGGATCTAGCTAGGAGAAAGAGAAGCCACCGAGTGGGGGCGGGACACGGCGGCAGGAGGTGGCCAACCGCTGTCCTGATGACTCAGGCTGGGTGGCAGCGCTGAGGGAAAGCCTCCCCCTCTGAGATGTATCCTCCGAGAGGAGAGGAAGGAGCAGATGTTAGTAACAGAAGGAAGAGGTCCAGCAGCAGAGGTCAGATGGCGTTAGATTGTGGAGGTCTCGAAAGTCAGATGGGGGGGCATGAACACGGGGGTCTCCCGCCCACCTTCTCCCCACGCCCTGAAACCATGAGGCTGACAGTGTGGTGCTTGAGGGTGCTGGCTCCCTCTCCCTTCCCAGGTCTGGCCCAACCCTCGGGCAAGTTACTCCACCTCACTGGGCCTCAGTTTGCCCATCCGTAGTATGGGGTCAGTCATACTAGCCCCACCGTGTTGCGCTCTGCTGAGATGATCAAAGGAAATGATTTATCCAAGTCCCTAACGTCATTCTTTGCACACAGTAAGTCCCCAGTGCAGGTTGGCTGATGTTACTGTTTCTGAGGGGCACCCCGGTTTTCTGGCCCATCTGGTGTGTTTCACGTTGAACACCTTTGCATGGTTCCTTCCTTCTCACCACTGTTGGTCCCCTCAGAATGCCGAGGCACCCCCAACCAGGAGCGTGACTCTTTTCTTCTAAGAGATTCCTTTCGGATCCATGCATTTTGCATAATCCCCTCCCATAGAAAGTGGGTTTTCAAAAATAAACACAATTTAGAATCAGCCAGGGGTTCCCCTTGGGCTATAAACAGTGTGTGTGTGCGCGCGCGTGTGTGTGTGTTTAATATGATGGACTCATTTCCTCTGATCATAAAATCCATGTCTTCTATTTATAGCCACAGTGCTACTCACTACTACTGAAGGATTTTAAAAATAGGCTTCAGGAAAAAAGATGTGCTTGGCCAGCTCTGTCAGGATGGAGGCAGCAGTGGGGGCCTGGAGACCTGGGACCGAGGGTCTTCGCCTTAGCCCCGGGGTGGCTCCGAGTGGCCCTCAGTCTGAGTGGCCCTCAGCTCCAGGTTCCCTCAGGTCTCATGCCTTGAATATGCATTGCATTTGCTCCAGTGAAGAGATTCATTCATTCATTGAGAACTTGCCCTGGGCCCCGTGATGCCGTATTTGGGGAAATAAATAGAATGCTGCGGGCGTCACAGCCCAGTGGGGGGACCACCCTGTAAATTTACACAGCAGTCCGTGATGAGGCTGACGGATGCCACGGCGCAGGTGTGCTTGGGACGCACAGAGAAGGTGCACTTGATTCTGCCCAAGGCTGCAGGAGGGCCACCTCACATAGGTGGAGTCATGGCCCCGTACATACCTAGGCCCTTGTCCTCGGAATGTGTGAATGACACTTCATATGGCAAAAGAGTCTTTGCAGATGTGACTAAGTCAAGGACAGTGAGATGGGGAAATTATTCTGGCTTCTAGGTGGGCCCAGTGTAAGTACAAAGGTCCTTATAAGGGGGAGGCGGGAGGGTCAGAGGAGAGCCAGGCAGAGAGGAGAAGGCCACGCGACCACAGAAGCAGGGAGAGATTCTGAGATGCTGTGCTCTGAGGACTGAGGAAGAACCACGCGCCCAGGAAGGCAGCTCTGGAAGGAAAGGGATTCTTCCTGAGAGCTTCTGGAGGGCGTGGGGTGCTGCCAGTACCTTGGTTTCGACGCACTGAAACTGGTTTGAGGTCTGTGGCTTCCAGGACTGGAAAAGAATAAAGTGGTCTTGTTTCAAGCCATCAAGGTTGCGGGGATTTATTTCAATGGCCAACAGAAGCTAGTGCACGACCCAAGAGTACACTTTGGCTGAGCCACTGTACTGAGCATGGGATGCCTGAGGCCGCCCCACCTCCGTTCTGTCCTGTTGGTACCTGCGCCCAGTTTCATCGCTATCTCCCTCGCTGGCACAGCTCCGCTGCACGGATGCCAGCTCAGCTCCAGCTCTAGAGTGAGCCCTGGGGGTAGACCCAGCCCTTTAGCATAATCCATCCCCCAGGCCACGTAACTGGCTCAAGGCTGAGCATGTGACACTCCTCAATGTTGAAAGAGTTGATTTCCAGTCACAACCCAGCTCTGGGATGAACAATGAAACCTGTAGCCCCAGAGTCTGGGGCAATTTTGGAGCCTTGAGGAAGAATCGTGCTAGAAGGATGCAAACCCAAACGAGTGGATCCTGGAGATGTTGAGGACACACGGGGCCCTGGTCACGTCCGCTGAGCTGCTGGACTTTTCAGCTGCACAAACCAAGTCCATTTCTGTGATGGCTAATTCTGTGTGTCAACATGACCGGGCAGCAGGGTGCCCAGATACGGGCGGTTAAACAGGACTGCTGGGTGTGGCTGTGAGGGCGTTTCTGGAAGAGCATAGTATTTGAGTTGATGGGCTGAGCCGAGCACATGGCCCCTCCGCAAGGTGGGTAAACAGCATCCAATCCACTGGAGGCCAACTGCAACCAAGAGGCGGAGTAAGGGACCATTGCTCTTCTGCCTGACAGTCTTCGAGTTAGGACATTGATCTTGACGATGTCTTCTCCTGCCTTTGGACTTGGACTCAGGCTGGAACTGACACCACAGCCTTCCTGGGTCTCCAGTTTGCCAACAGCAGATCTTGGACTTCTCAGTGTCCACACCATGTGAGCCAATTCCTTGAAGTAAATCTCTTTAAATATACCTCCTATTCGTTCTGTTTCTCTGGAAAATCCAAACTTATACTATTTTATTATCAAGAATAGTTGGAGCAGCGTTTTCTGTCCCTGGCTGCTAAAGTATCAAATAAAGAACAGAGATGAAGAGAGGCTCTGCGGTGAGCAGAGGGGAGGAAGACAACCGGACAGGAGGCCAGAAGCAGGCACTGTGGTGGCAATCCGTGTTTGGTGTAGAGGGAAAACAAGGCCGGAGACATGAAGGCCAAGGTCACGTTGCCCATTGACAGCCGACCAAGAATTAGTGCTGCGGGTGCTGGAGCCGAAAAGAGCTGGGCCCATGTTGATTCCCTACCCTTCGTCTTACAGGCAAGGAGACCGAGGCACAGAGGGAGAGGCTTCGTCAAAGTCCCACGGGAGCTTGTGGCCGACGCAGAACTGGGGACCACCCCTCTCCAGTCTCCCTGCCTGGGCCACCCGGACCCCGCTCTGCCCCAGCTCTGTGGTTGTGCGGGCGAAGGGGCTGCCAAAGGGTGGGAAGAGGACGAATGTGGGGTAGTTCAGTGGGTATAAAGTTGCTGTTACGCAGGAGGGTAAGATCTCGAGATCTGCTGGGCAGCGTAATGCCTGTACGTAACAGTACAGTATCGTGCGCTTAAACACTTGTGAAGCGGCTAGACCTCATGTTAAGTGCTCTTAACACACACACACACACACACACACACACACACACAAAAAAAAAAAAAAAAAATGAAAAGGACCATAAAGAAACTCTCGGAGGTGATGAACATAGAGGTCTGTCTAGAAAGTATCCAAACATGTACTATGAAAAATAGAGATATTTATTGAAGAAGACACAAGATACAAGAAACATTGTACACAGGACAATGACAACTCAGTTCCCTTCAAAGTAGACACCTTGGGACCTCATACAATTCTCCCAACTGCCATCAGCTGTCCCATCTTATTTCCCTGAATCTCATCAATGGTCTGAAATCTCTTCCAAAGGTGATTTTAGTTTTGGGAAAAAGCCAGAAGTCGCAGGGCACCAAATCTAGGCTGTAGGGGTGCTGAGTCACCTGGGTGATTTGATGTTTCACCAAGAAACTCTGCACGAGACGTGATGCATGAGCAGGTGCATTGTCGTGATGAAGCTGCCAATCACCAGTTGCCCACAGCTGTGGCCTTCTGAACCATCCGAGTAGTTTCCACAGAGGAATGTTCAAACTTAATGCAAAATCGGATGCAGATTTGTTGCTCTACTCCCTCAGTCATTTTGAATGTGACAGCCACACAGTACACATGCTCACTCAACGGTGTCAACTGCCCCCACTGACTGGTACAGTGAAGTCGTCATTGTTCACACATGCGTATTCCAGTCCCCTCTCCCTGGCTGCCAGGTCACATCACTGTCATGCACACCATTCTCATTACGTTAACAATGGCTGGACTTTTTCTGGACAGACCTCACATTTATAACACTGACTGTGGTAATAGCATCAGGGTGTGCGTTTATGTCCAAAGCCAAAAAACTGTATACATCAAATACGTACAGTGGTGATTTGTAAATTATTTATATCCCAATAAAGTTGGAAGGAGAAAATAAACAGCAAGTTATGTACACACGCAGAGCAGCCAGTTAGGTTGTGGACTTTCATTTCCCTCCCCGAACACTGTAAACACTTGGTGTTGCTTTTCAAGACAATGAGGTAGTGTGGGCGCCCCCCCCCGGCAGCCACAAATACTTGCTGCACCCTTGGGAGAGCTATCTCCCCCAGCTCTGTGCTCGGCCTCGTCCGCCTGTGTTGACTTTTGTTTTAACATTGCACCAGAACGCAATCTTTTTGAAGACATGCCAAGTGACAATTAGGGATTCAATTTAAGAGAGAATCCAACTCTGTGTGGTGCTGCCAAGTCCAATAACTCAAATTAGGTAACAACACCTGACAGGCAGAGGCAACATTTTCACAGAAGGCAAGTTCCTTTTAAAACCAGTCGTGAGCTGCGCCCTGATTTCAGGCCCATCAGCATCCGAAAAGACATGGTCTTATAATTGAGGAAATTCAATGTAATAACCGCCGTATGGAATTTACTAAAATGAATTTTTTAGTAAATTCCCTCACAAATAAATGCCATACTCCGGGTGCAGGTTAAATCAGTGATTTTCTTACTTCCCCGTCTGACATTCAGAGGTGAAACAATCCTTCCAGGTATTATTAGAGTCACGTCAGTCTCGCGAGACTTCCAGCTCCATCTGGCAGAGACAGGGGCAGGGTCTGCAGTCGCCGCTGTCCCAGCATTGAGACAGACACATACCTGGGCACCGATCATACCCGCTTGTTGAATGACCTGCCCGGACTATTGTCATCTGTATTCTACTGTCAACAACTGTCAGAAGACCCCAAACAGTAACATTGGAGCTTGGCCATCCTTGAAAGATGGGGGAGGAGGCGTACGGTCCCTTCTGGCTGCTGGACCAGAAGACCACGGACGGGGAGGCTTAAAGGCCACAGACGTTGACCCCTCACAGCCTGGAGGTCAGAAGAGTCAGAGGTTAGGGTTCCAGCTTGTTGGATTCTGGCAAAGACTCTCTTCTGGGTGCGACAATGATTCCTCGCCGGATCGTCACACGCGGAGCAGAGGGGGCAAGAGCTCTCTGGCCTTCTCCTAGAAGGGCGCTAATCCCACTCGTGACCTAATCACCTTCCAACAGCCCCACCTCCCACATCGTCACGTTGGGATGAAGGTTTCAACCCATGAATTTGGGGGACACAGACATTCAGTGCTGCAGTTGGGAAGGAGGGTGGGCAGCAATGAAGGAATTCACTGGGAAAGAGGACGGAGTCCTAGCTGGGAGGACAGAAAGCACAAAGCGCAAAGAGGAGGAAGTGCCCACGAGGCTGAGCCCTGAGGGGGGGTCCTGCTGGGACGGGAGTGGGGTGGGAGCGAAAGGAGTCTTGGCTCAGGAGGCTGGGGGTGGGGTGGGGCAGGGGCCAGTCACTAGAGTGTCCTGGGCCCTGGCCGCCCTGCTAGAGAATCACACATTTTTGCAACCCCATCTGACAGAAGTTAGAGAGTTGCGAGGCATCGGCCTTTAGTTTATGCCACTTAAAAATGCTTTGGAGCAACCAGGCCGGCATTAGCGCTAGAGCCAAAATGATGAAACTTTTATATTTCATACGAGCCAGCTAGGACATTCCATCTAATTTTGAGTACAGATATGACGATTTCTGCTAAACCTGCCCCAAGACTGCCCTTCCCAGCATTCATACCTCCCTGTGATCTTGTGCACCTGCTAAACAGCCTCACTTCTACATTGTTGCAAACCTCTCCTCTTCCGATTCTGACAGTTCCAAGCATGAGTTGTTCTGGTAAAAGCTGTAATATAGCAATAAAATGGCAGGGCTACTCAACAGAATAGAATTCATCTGTTACCATACAACTTCTCCCATTCCTTTCAGTTAAGAATGGCGGTGTGGGCTGAGTTGTGTCCGCCCAAAAGGTATGGTCGATCCTAATTCCTGGTACCTGTGGACGTGACCTTATTTGGAAACAGGGTCTTTGCCGACACAGTCAAGGTCAGATTGGAATAGAGTGGGTGTCTTACAGGAAGAGGGAAGTTTGGACAGAGAGATCTAGAGCTGGGAGAAGGCCCACGGAGGCAGAGACCGGAGCACCAAGGATTGCAGGTGGTGCCATGAGCTGAGAAGAAGGCATGGGGCAGGGCCCAGGGCCTCTGAACACCTAACCCAGCCGACAGCCTGATTTCAGACTCTGGCCTCCTGTCCTGGGAGAACATTTCTGTTGCTTTAAGCCACCCAGTTTTCGATAATTCGTTTTGGCCACTCTGGATTTGTTACGGCAACCCTGGAAACTACGGTGGATGGGGACACTGGGAAGGGGTGGCTTGTCTGACATGCTGGCCCTGGCGTGTCACCACGCCAGGCATAGCCCCAGTCTGTGAGGTCCTGATCACTCGTCTGGCTCCAATGTCAGCACGGGTCCACCTCTGGTCTCAGGCTGCGTTTTCCTAAGCTTCGTGCCAAAGGAAGGAGCAGGAGGGTGCCAGCGAGCTGCTGAGGGGACACCTGCTCTCTAGGAAAGGACACCCTTCCCCTGAAGCCACTGTGCTCGTCCCCCTCGCCGAACGCATTTCTGTCACGTGCAAGGGCTGCTCTCAAAACTGGAAGCTTGACCACGTCTCATGCACCCAAACACGGGCCAGTGCTTTCCGTTTGCTGGTCATCCACCCTGTTCCCCTCCAGCCGGGTCATGGAAAGAGTGACAGGGAGAAAATCAAGCTGCTCTTTGGTTCTGTTGTTTACGAGAGTTAATAAATAGGAGGAAATCCTGTCATTCCAACTCCTTGGAAGATCAGTTATCTGACTTCTTCGTTCCTAATTCAGAATATTTTCTAACGGACGAAGCTTTTCCAATTACAGATGTATGTTTAGTTTCCCAAGGACTTCAACTTGGAAGAGTAACATTTAAGATAAGCTCCCCTGATTGAGACTTTCTGGACGTTTTCAGAAGACCCGAAATACCTGAGACAGTTAACAGCAATATGATGAATAAAACCCAAACCGTGTTTCTGGGATCCTCGAACCGTGTGCCCTGCCCCTCCTGCCATCCCACGTCAGGAAGGAGAGGCGAGCCCCGGGGGCGGAGGGAGGCGAGATTGAGAGTCGCCTGCAGGCTGGAGCCCTCGCTCTGCTGTGTGTCACACACATGTGTGACCCTGGGAACTGAATGAACCTCTCCGAGCCGCATTTTCCCCCTGTATCTTGCAACATGACCAGTGCTTGTAGGAGTTCCACGAAGCAATACATTCTGGGTAGCTCTAAGCGGGAAGGAAAAGCCACTGCATTGAAAAGAAACGCCCTGGGCTCCGTTAGAAGCCTAGGGGATGTGTCTAGCTAAAACGTTGTAAAATCAAGTGATGAGTGTGCTCGGGAACACACCCTGTATTGACCCTGAATTTCCTGCTGCTTGGTCCACAAAATGACGTGTCCAGCCAGCCTGTCCCTGGACGTACATGTGTCTTATTATTTGCACTCGTATCCGCTGGCAATGTCTCTGGTCAGCATCTCCTCTGTCCATGCAACACCCTCCTGCCAGCCTCCCAATTCCACCTGGTCTGAGTGCCACCATTGGAGCTGGGACACAGGGATTCGGGGCCATGGTGTGACAAGGAAAAATGTGCATCCCAGGCAGGCTCATCCAAGGATGTGCTGGTCTTGGGGCCTCTGTTCTAGCAGCCACCTGGAAATGCTTTCATCACGGGCCCACGTCACAGACGACATCTCCATTACGGCCCCAAAACAAGATGCTGGGTCCCCCGAAACAGCCAGCGCA
Source organism: Anoura caudifer (assembly GCA_004027475.1). Taxonomy (NCBI): domain Eukaryota; kingdom Metazoa; phylum Chordata; class Mammalia; order Chiroptera; family Phyllostomidae; genus Anoura; species Anoura caudifer. The sequence continues at coordinate 51,128 of PVKU01002168.1, read as the reverse complement.
GAGCACACCGAGCCCTCCGCCGAAGCTGGTGTCAGCACCAGACCTCAGTCACCTTGACAGTACTGATAATGACTTTGGGAGGGAAACATCTAATTTACAGAACTACAGAGGCTGGAGAGCCCTTCCGGCTTCATCAGTCATATCCTCATCCAAGTCCTTTTTAAATATTGGTAGACTGATTTTGTAAAAGGTTACCCAAAAGGCTCAGTTCTTTGCTTGGGCGACACACCTGGCCCGAGGCAGAGCTTTAAGGGGGGAGCCAAAGGTCCTGTCTCCCCATCTCATGCCCCCTCCACTGCGCCCAGATACCAGGGGGGATGACTGCCCAGTAGCGCCCCTGCCCACCCTGAGAATCCAGTTGGTGACTCGCCACGTGCAGGCTCCCCAGCAAGTTGAGAATCTTCCCATGCCTCAGTTTCCTCATCCACAAAATAAAGATGACAAAAAAATAACACCCTTCCAGTGGGGTTATCATGAGGGTGAAATACATTAAGATTTACAGGTAAATTCTTAACACAGTGCCTGGTACAGAATAAGAACTATATAAATACTTGCTATTACTATTATTATCATATTTTCACGAAGTACTAGCTATAGGCATAGGCAGTAAACACTTGTATCTTTTCCGTAGTGAAGTTAAAATGATTTATAGCCAGTTCATATAACTCTTCAATGATTGAGTAGATGAATAAATAGATGGATGATTGAATAGGTCAAAATACTTCTGAAGGTTAGGTAATGGCTTTGATATTTTCCCACATGACATGTCCACCTAACAGAGAATTCCTTCACCTGAGGGTGATGATGGCATGACTTCAGACAGCAGGGGTTCTAGATAGAGAAGATTTAAAGGGCAGGGGGCCTGCCCGGTGATTCGATCTCCAAATTAAAACTATCTTCTTAGTCACAAAGGTGTCAGGCCCTCATGTTCCCACGCAGGCCAACTGAGGCTGTGACTGTTAGGAGGGACCCCCAGCTCTGGCCCACGCATGGACACTCCTAAGGGAGCCTGTCAGATAATGGAGCTGGAGGCAGATGTGACCGGTAACCACACAAAGAGACAGAAATAGATGGGAAAGACACAATTATCTCTCCATTGAGCATTTTCTGCCCTGTCTGGAGCACAGTTAAATCCACACCATCCTAGGATTCCAGAGCGAAGGCCCAGCAAGACCCCACTACATGCTGGGCACAGTGTGAGGCTGGGGATGCCAAGGTGACCCAGGCGCGGCCCCTCCCCTCCCCTGGGTCGTGGAGAAGAGCCAAAGGACCCAATGCTTCAGGAAGAGAAAGCTGTGAACTGGCTTCTTGTGCATGAAGGAGAGCGAAGGGGACACTCTTAGGCCTGCCTGGGGCCAGGGGTGGGGGCCGGGGAAGGGTCAGAGAAGGCTGCGGGGAGGGAACGTTGGAGCTGGGGCCCAGGGGCTGAAGAGGAACTCGGTGTCGGGAGAGCTGGCAGGGCCCCTACCGCAGGCAACAGCAAGTGCACAGGGGCTTCGGGGACCTGGCGCCTGTGTCTGCCGGTGATTGTAGTCAGGGAGGGGTGCGAGATGGACACAGATGAGGCTACGAAGGCACCCCAACTCTATCCCGCCAGCTATTGGAGGGTTGTGAGCAGGGGGTGGTTACAATGCAATTAGCCACCCCATCACGTTCACAGAGAAAGTGAGGTCTGGGGTTGAAAGACCACCCCCCCCCCCGCAGGACCACGGAGCAAGTCTGTGCTGGTGCCGAACCCCACTCTCCAAACTCCCCATTCGGCTCCTTTCCATCCCTCTAAACCTAGCAAATGTTGTTAAAAAAAACAACAGTGCGCAGCAAAGCTCCATTCAGAGAGGGCCACATAAGGGGAGAGAATTCTGGGGAGAGCTCTTTGGGATTGAATCCCTGTTCCCTGGGACAGCTCAGAGACTCCCTTTCCTCATCTGTAAGTTAAGGAGACTGCATTTTGAAAGCAGAACTAGATGAGGCAAACTTTGAGTGGACACCCAGCACGGTGCTTGGAAAGCAGTGGGGGACCCGACTGGGATGTGTGGTGAATGGAAGCCCATCTCCATTCATAAAATAGATCTGCAGACCTGCGGTATTTTCTTGGAGACTTTTTAGGGCCCATACTCAGGTCCCTGTGTTATAGGGCCTTCCTTGGACCCCCCAGGCCCTCCGCCCACCCCCCGACTTTTGGCCAAACCAGGACAGAGCCTCCTGGGAAGGCTCTTCTCGAGCCAGCCTCCCCACGGGCATTGGTATTCCAAGCAGCTTCGGTTCCCTGAAATGATTGCCCACAAGTTATTCCGGCACTAATTTGTATGTCGTGTTTATTGCACTTTGAAATGGCTTTGTCTCCAGCCCAGCGGACGTGCTGGAGGAGGAACAAGAGGAGGATGCAATCCATCCGAGCTTGGGGCAGCAAAGTCTTAAGGCAATCCCTGAGATGTGCCTGAGCTGCGAACGTTTCCGGGTCCGTGGCTGCGAATACACTTGGGTGGAGGAAGTGGAAGGAGACTCCGAGAAGTGTGCATTTCAATAGCACACGCACAGCTTCCGCCAGGAGTTCGGGGTGGCACCTCATTGTCAGACCAAAGCAGTGAGGGCAGGAAAGCACAGCATGGAGTTGCATGACCTGGGAGCGGGAGGCTGTGAGTCCTCTTAGAACAAATCAGCGCGGGCCAGTCGCCCGTTCTGCAGGACTCGGAAATGCAAAGGCCCTTCCTGCATCCTCCTCCTTTTTGGCCCTTGGCGGTGGTGACCTGGTTGTTCATTTTAGCTCCTTGAAATGCTCTCCTTCCTTTATTTTTGAGAGCCCCTGTTCTGTGGGTCCCTCACTTCTCTCTGACCACTTTCTATAGCCCTAAAAGTCTGGGTCCCCCAGGGGTCATCCCTGGGACTCCTTCTCTCTTCTGTCCACTCGTCCTATCTTAGAAATGTGTCATTACCTGTTATGCTGTCTCAAGTGTAGGGGGATTCTCTCTAAAGCAACTTAGCAAGAATCTTGCTAAAATGTTTTCACAAGGATGGACATGGTAGCTCAAGGTCAAGGTCTAGTTGGAAAGAGGGCTCAGAGCACCCTAGCTAATGTTTGGTCAAGGAGAAGATCTTTGTCATTGTTGGGCTTGGCCAGATGCATGGTGGCCATGCTAGATGTAGTAAAAACCAGTCCACCAGCCCCCAAAAGGGTGATCGAACGTACTCGGCGCCTGCTGCATTTATAGGGCAGAGCTGCCAGGATAGTGGGGCTGGGAGGTGCTTCTAGCTCTTTCTCTCTGAGCCTCACAGTCCCCAAGCTTGGCTTCTTCTTTCCTCTCCACAGACCAACCTCCTCTATCACTCATGAGCCCTGCTCCCCCTACAGCCTGCTTGGCGAGATGCCACTGCAACTAGAGTTGTCCAGACCTTCCTGTTGAATGGCCACCACACCTGATCTTGGTGACTCAGCTCCTCTTATGAGAGTTGAATTGATTCAGCCCCGCCCACAAACCCATCATCCAGAGTCAGGTGGTCATGCTTGGTCCAATCAATGGTGGCGGGGTCAGGGTCCCATGACTTCTTTTTGCAGAAGTAGTGAAACGAGCCAGTGAGGTTGGGAGGGAATGATGGGTGTGGGAGGTAAACTGTCTGACCTGCTCTGCAGGCCCTTGACCTCTGTGCCCTTCCAGAGAGTTACTACAAATGTGCAAAGAAAGACTGCAGTGTTCTTGGGGTTGACTTCTGCTGTATTATGTCTTTTGTTTTCTGGTGTCTGGAATGCCAAGAGGTGGAGGATGGGAGCCAGGATGAAGACGCTGATGTAATGCTAAGTACTAGGAGCTTCAAGACCTCCTGCTCGCTCTGTTCTGACATCCTCCTGCCGTGGACCCTGGCCCAGTCACTCACCCACTGTCACTGAACAGTGTGACCATATCCTGATTCAGTGAGGAGGGCTGTAGGCGGCACCGTGGACCCAGTCCCAGTCCATCACCCACAGTCAATGACTGTTACCCCACGCCTGCCGGGCGGCACGGAAGGCTCTGAACCCAGCCTCCGCTGCCGGGCACAGAGAGTGAAACGCCAGGGGGGACTGGCACTTGGCTCCTCAGGCACCCCCCAGCGCTCGCGCTGACTGTTTCTCCGCTCTCCATGCCTGAGGGCTGGATCAGCGCCGCTGTGACAGAGAGAGCTGGGGAATGAGAGAACAGCTACGAGAGAACTCACCAGACGAGGCTGCTTTCGAGGAAAATGGCAAAGTCGGGAATGTGGTGTCACCGGAGAGGGACAGGGCCAACCACAAAGGAAGGGACGTAAAGCTCTGCTGTGGAGCAGCTCTCCCCACAGCTGTCTCTAGTGGGGACAGAGGGGGAGCTGGGGCGAGAGGCCCTGGGAAGAGCGTCGACAGAGCCCCATCTCTGGGCCCACCTGCACTCACTTGGCTGGAGTCAGGCCCGCCAAGTTCGAGACTGCCTCTACAACCTACGACAGGTTGCTTAGACTGTTCTACATCTGTTTCCTCACTGGCAAAATGGGAGATGAAATACCTTTCTCCCAGGATCACTGTGCTGCTGTATAGCCTGACGGTAAGGCCTCAATTCCTGATACATAGTAGCTGTTCATTAAACGTGAGCTTCCTCACCCTCCAGCTGTGAGGCCCATCAAGTTACATATCTCAGAGCTGGCGGAACAAAGTGTCCATCTATTTAATCTCGCAGATAAGGAAACGCAGGTTCAGAAGGGGAGGGCACTTGCTTGAGCATAAGACGGACCTTGCTGCTGACTGACTGCATGATTGGGTTCCTCTAATCACGAGTCCCCAAAGGGGTTCAAGTCCCAGGACCAGTAACCTACCGCCACCCCCAAAGCTAGCAGACACAGCAGAAACGCTAACCTGTTGTTTGAGGTTTGGGGGTTCATAGGAGGGAGCACGACCTCCCCACAGTGAGCACGGATATCCTTGGAGATGACAAATTAGAGCTGTGGACTGAGACAGGGCCTGAAAACTGCCCTAGGAGATGGGCCTGGAAAAGGGGCGGCAGGAGAGCGCCGAGTCCTGGGGGTCACTCCATGCCGTCCATCGTCAAGGGCAAATGCCCAACCACTGAGGGGGTCCCTCTCAATTCTGCCTGCTCAGCACCCACTCTCTCCTTTTTGGTGTCAGCATCCCTACGTATCCTTGGAGAGCCAGCCTTCCCCATTCTTCACCCCTGATTGAATTACCTGGATCTGGCGCCATTCACCATCTTCCACCCCAGGGATAGGCATAGCACCATGCCCAGCTGCCCAATCAGAGCAACGCATGCTCCTCTGGCTGTAGTGGTTGGTTCAGGGATGAGCGCATGACCCAGACCAGACCAATCAGAGCCAAGGAACTTAGGTGTGGGGCTCGCAGGCACCAAGATCCTCTGTCTGCTCTAGGGGAAGAATAGGGTGTAAGCTGCTGCCGCTGGGGCTACCACCTGGGGGAAGCCAGCCTGAAGGCAGGCTGAGAGGGTCCGAGTGCAGGTAACCCTCCCCCACACCTAACTTGGGAAAGCAAAGCTTTGGGGAGAAACCCCTGCTCTTGGTGGCTCTGGAATCTGCCTTTGGAGAGGATCTGTGCTTTGTTCCAGAAGGTACCCTGTTGGGCAGTCCTTTACCCAGTGTTCTTGGAGTAGCCCCGAGCAACCCACGTCACTTCACAATGAGATGTTACGTGTTCGGTGCACAAATGTTGAAGGCTGTTTTCAGGGTGGGCAGGGGATGGTGAGCTGGGGGGGTGCACCGCCCTGAATCGGTGCACAGAAGGACTCTTTGCCCCTAATGCTAGGAGTGCTTTCCATTCTCCTCCTTGAAAGCAGCCTTCCCTGTCAGCCCGCTCCCCGCCCCCACCCCCCGGGACTTCTCTGGGGCAGAGAGCCTCCCGCCTGGGATGCGCAGGCACCTAGAGAGGGGCAGCATCCCTGCTCTCCTGTCTCTGCACACCCCCGCCTGCCTCCCCGCCCTTCCGTGGGCGCGGATATCAAGGCTCTCCTTCATAAAAATCCAGCACGCTACACTCTGAGATGCTTCCCTGACAATCCAATTGCTTCAGGAATGAATGTTTTCCTTTAGTGGGAAGACTGGAGAACTGGAGGCCAGGGGTGAACTTGCACCTAGAGTTGAAAGGCAGGATGCAACCCCCTGGCGCAGGTGGGGCTGCAGAAAGGAACTGCCCACAAGGTACCGCCTCCTTCCCTCCAGCGAGGGGGCGCCGAGGAGCCTGGGCATCAGCAGGATTGGACATCAGTATTTACCTGTCCCTCTTTTAATAATTGCTCTGCATGTCCTCCAACCTCAGAAAAGTCTCTTAAATCCTACAGCCTTTAGCCGACCGTGCCTCTAGTCCATGTTCGACCAAAATTGGAGGTGCAGCTCCCCAAGGAGGTAGTTCAACGCTGGCCAGAGGTGGTGAAAAGGGTCAGAGCAGCGGCTGGAGGGAGCCGCCGCAGCTCACAGCAGGGCAGCCCGCAGCCGCCAGCCCCGGGCTGAAGACTGGCTTCCTAGAGTCTTAAACGGAAGGGGCTTTGGCTAAGTGAGTGTAGCAGCAAGGGGAGGATTTGGGGGTCATTCGAGTGGCCTCAGGCTTAGGGTACTTTGCTGACAAATGCACAGGGAATATGGCCGAGGGCCAAGGACTGCCTGGCCAGTGGAGAGGGAGCAGGGCCTCCGTGGGGAGGAGTCTGCCTGTGAGAACCATGGGGAGAGGGCAGGAGAGGCCATCCCCGTGTCCCTGCACCGGGACCTGGGCAGGGCTGGGCTGGGGCCCCTTCTGCCCTGGGGTGTCTATTGAGAAGGGAAGAACTAGGCTGTCCCTAGTTCAAAGGAAAGGGTGGGCATGAGCCATCCCAGCAGCCCAGTGCAGACCCACAGGCTGCAGACCAGGGAGGGGGTCCCACACCCAGGCTTCCTGGCTCCCACCTTTTTTAGGACCCCAGGTCCTTTAGGGCCCGGAGCAACCTCTCCCTCACTGCCAGTACAAAAGCGATTGCTAGATGCTGAGGGCGCTCAGTGCAGTAAACTCGGGACTCACCAAGCGTGTGGTGCAAACCTCCCACCGACCCACGGAGATGCAGAGATGTGAGCGGGGTGCCCAAGATCACACACACACGATCACACACACACGGCAGCACTCGCCCTGGGTCCCAGCCTGTCTGCCCAAAGCCCCTGCTTGTTGTGTCTCCTGTCGTCTCCGAGGATGAGGATGGTGAGCAGAACCCAAGCCCATTCCCTAAATCCAGATGATGCGGGTGAGTGATGTGAGCTCCAGCCCAGCCTAATGCACATTTTCTTCCGTGGTGAATGCTGCCTCTCCGGGGAGCCAGCAGACATTAGGGCTTTCACTGCAGCGTTTATAAGATGAAGGGCCCCAGCGAGGGGCCTGCCAAGGAGTGGGAGGGAACTGGCCAGAAGCAGAAAGAGCAGGGTCAGAACTGGGGCATGGTCCAGGAGGGGAGGCGGGCAGAAGGGGAGGAGAGTCGAGGCAAGAGTCTGCGGCTTTGACTTACCTCTGGGGAGAGAGAGGGGGAGGAACTGCTGAGCACCTGTGTGTGGGAGGTACCCCACGCAGCATTTCTTCTGCTTGTGTCTTCACAGCCACCACTCAGGGAGGCCCATTTAACCATCTTCCTTCTGGTGATGAGACAGCTGAGGCACAGAGAGGCTGAATAACTGATCCAAGGCCGCACGGTCTGCCTGGGAAAAGAACACCTGCTTTCCTGTTCCGGGGGCTGAAAGCCAGGCCTCTGTCCTCTTGCTCCCCACCTCTCCACCAGCAACCAGGTAGGTGGGCTAGGAAGGCCCTCCGCGGGCCCCACCATCTTCAGCTAACAGGGAAGGTTTGCCCTTTGACCTGGGGACGAAACCGCTTTCTCCAAGAAAGCCCAGTGCCTTATAAAGTTTGACTCATTTGACTCAGTGCCTTGTGTACCAGCCCCACTGGCAGGAGCCTTGGCAGGGAAAGGGCTGGATGAAAGAGCGCAAGCAATCAACCCCTCCCCCCGGACCTCCAGTGGCAGACACTGTTACTGTCCTCGTTTCGCCAATGTGAACTCAAGGGTTGTCTCAGCGGCACCGAGCTGTAACCTTGCCTGTGTGTCACCACAGCCTGCTCTAACCACTCTGTCTCGCACGGTCTCACCTGGCTCCGTCCTTAGCACAGAGGAGCCGCTCCAGGCATGTTTGATGAGAGACTGAATGAATGCTTGGATGACGCCCTATTGATGGAGAGCTCCCAGGACGGGAATGGTCCTTTGCAGGTGTGACTCCACAGCTGGCCGTGTGCAGACGTTCAGCAATAACAGGGGATGACTCACAGGGATGCAAAGGTGACTTTCCTGGGATCTCTGCCCAAGCACATTTTCCTGCCACTTTGCTTCACTAGAGATAATGGCAGTCTGGCCTAGTGATAGTTACCTGCCTGTGGCTTCCTCTCTTGGTCACCTGTCATCTCTGTGAGAAGGATGTGCTAGGGCTGGTCTGCTGGTCCAAGGAGAGGAGGAGAGACACGTGAACCAAAGCCAAACCCCAGCTGGCCAGAGACACATGGACAACAGGAGCAGAACCGTCTGGCTGAGCCCAGCCTTGCTCGGTAAGAGCTGACACCTCCTAGGAAGCAATGAATTATGGTTTAAGCCACTGAATTTGGCGATGTCTTATCACTCAGCGATAGTGAACTGATTCAGGTGACCTTGGGCAAGTTCATCTGTGCCTCAATTCTGCATTTGTGAAAGGCGTTAATACCTGTCTGTGAGACTGTTCTGGGGATCCGATGAGCTAACATTTGTAAAGCACTTAGAAAGGTGCCTGGCCCGTGGCAAGCCACCAGACAGGTGTTTGTCTAGTAAACTACACACCTTGGCGTTTATTTGAAAAATGCTTGTCTCCCCCACATGACTATGAGCGCCTTGCGGTCAGAGTCCATACCTGTTTGCCCATAATGTGCCCATGACTGGGACAATGCTTGGCCCATAGGAGGCAAAAAATACCTGTTGAGTTAATAATAGATTTTTCCCATCCCTAACACACATAATAATTGTAAGATCCAATATTGAACTCCCTGTTGTCATTTTAAAAAAATCTACCATTTAATGAGCACTTACTTACTAAATGCCGGGCACCATAGGGAACAACTTATATACATGTCAGTCTGCTAGGACTCACTGTGACAAAATGCCGCAGTATTCAAACAACTGAGCACTTAAACAACTGAAATGAAGATTCTCGCAGTGCCGGGGGCCGAAGCCTGAGATCCGGTGGCAGCCTGATGTTTCCGGTGAAGGCTCTTCTCTTGGCTTGCTCCTGGCGGAGAGGCGGGTGGGGGATGGGGAGTGGGGAGAGAGAGAGAGGGAGAGGGCGAGAGGGCGCGTTCTTGTGTATCTTCTTTTAAGGGCAATAATCTCACCATGAGGGCCCCTGGCGCTGCATGGTTTCAACATATAAATTCGTGGTGGGCAAAGCTGTAAAGGTGGGGAACACTGCTCAATCCACAGAAACACCTGAAGTGGGTACACTTACTATGCTCCTTATAGAGATAGGGAAACTGAGGCTCCAGGAGGTAAAGTACCTTGCCCAAAGTCACGTGGCTAGGAGGTAGCAGCTTGGACCCCCAAGCCCGGGACTCACGCTCTCGTTTTCCTCCTCCACCCTGCATGCTTCACCGTCGGTGGATGGAGAAGCTAAGCTCAGAGTATGGAGGAGGATGGAGTTGCGGTATCGAGAAGGGGCCAAGTCTCTGGAGGTACATGCTCAGCCCCAGATGGGAGGCAGGTCCCCAGAAGGGAAGCTTTCATTAGACAAGATCAACTCCCTGTCGCAGGAGTGTCTGGTCCGAGTTCTCACTGCCCAGGAAGTCCCGTGTCAGCAAGTCCCCCCCAGGCGCAGCGGCAGCTCCCCGGTCCCCAGCATGTGCTTTCCAAAGGTGGTTTATTGGAGTTGGCTCCCCGAGGGCCGCTTCCTGAGCAGAACACAGAGGCAGCAGCAAGATGCTTATGAGGAGGTTTCTTCCTTGGGCAGGCTGCGGAAGGATGGGAAGCCCGTCTGAGTAAGCAGGTCTGGGCGGCCGGGCTGAAAGGCTCAGAGTGGCTTAAGCCAGGCAGATGGCCTCTCAGTGGGATCAAAACAGTCAATGGTGTCCTGGTGGCTTCTCTGCCTCCCACCCTTCGCTGGCATCACACTCCCTTGCAGGGTCCTTGGACAAAGGGGGAGCTGGAGGACATGGGTTATGTCACCAAGAGCCAGGAGTCTGGGAGTGTGGGTCCCGGTAGGCTGTGTGGTCTGTGCACGCTCACTCAGTCTCTCTGAGCCTCAGTTTCCTCATGCGGGAAATTGGGAACTCTGAGTGCTGTGGGAGCTATAATTCAGTGTCCTAAATAATAATGAAAATATCTATTGCTTTATTTACCACCTTCTACATCCTGAGTCCAAGACAAAGTGGACTTTATAAATACAAGCTCATGTAATCATTACAAAATCCCATGAGAAATCGTACGATCGATTCACTCCTTGTTTTACAAATTAGAGAACTGAATCTCAGAGAAATTGAATTAAAGTTGCTCCCAGTGACACTTGGTTAGACTTTGGGGCATCCACTCAGCATCCATTCCTACCATCTTCTTTCCTAATAGAACCACAATTTTACCCAGGTCACCATTGGTCCCCACTTTTCTCAGGGCAATGTGTCCACATCCCTGGATCCCGAACTCTCCACATCTGTGGATCCACTGTCTCTGAGCAAAGCAGCATGGGGGCATCCGAGGGCAATACCATGGGTCCCACTGGTCCACGGTGGCCATTCAGCTTGTGCGGGGCTCTTCTGAGCTGATGCTCTTGCTCAGCATGTGGCCCCAGTTTCTGCTGGTAGCCATCTGGTGAGCAAGAGGGAGTCCCTCTTAGTGTGGAGCGGTGCTGAGTGGAGAGACGGAAGAGGACGGGTCTCTGCTGACATTGCTGGGCCGTCGGACCAAGCGTTCCCAAGGCCGGCCCTCCCTCTAGACTTCCTGCTTTGTTAGATAATCAGTTTTCTTATTTTCAACTCAGTTGACACCATTCAAATCATCCTGATGGGTTCAATGAATAAATGGCAGATACGACATAAATTTAGGGCCATCCAACTCCAAACCCATGCCCTTCCTAGTCAGTACCTAAAGGGTAAAGCTTTCTGGTCTGTTTCATTAAATTATTTAACAAGCATCTATTGAACGACTACGGAGTATGCAAATTTCTTACGTAAGTGAAATTATTTCATTTTCATCATAGCCTGAGAAGATAGATTGAATTGATATATATATACATATTCTTTACTCCAAAAGAGCAAACAAAAACACAGAGAAGTTAAGTGACAGAGGCACAGGTCACATAGCCCGTAAATGGCTGAAAGGGGCCTCAAACCCGATATCCGAGTCCCGAACCCATTTCCCCACAGGACTGTGCACCAGTTCCCCCAAACCTTGAACTGTAAGCCTTTCTCAGCCCGAGTGAGATCAGCAGGAAGCCATATGATGGGATCAATTTTGATCCTAGCTTTGACTTTCCCCGTATACACTGTAGCAAGTTGCCTGCAATACACCAGGACTCATCACAAGGCCCTTGACTTTCACCCTCAGGTCAGGTGATGAGGGCCATTGGAAGAAAGGAGAGGGAGCAGGACTACTTTTCCCATTTCCGTAGAAGAGGGGGAACCTCTACCAATGGTTTCCTCCTTAGTGGAAGTGCTGGGGGGCACTCTGCCTAACCTCTAGCCCCGGATTCACTTCCTCTGCAGAGGAATTATATTCATCGACACAAATTTATTGGGCAGCTACTTTGTGCCACTTCCAGTTCTAAGTGCTGAGGAGGATAGACCAATGAAGAACATAAAGTTCTAGCTGCGGGGAGCCTTCCCTTCCAGCAGGGGTGTTGGGTGGAGCCTGCCATTTGCTGGGCAACATTTTTCAGCTGCATAGGCTTGTATCTCGGGGCTACTGCTCATGCCTCACTCCCTCGCTTTCTGTTGTCTCGTCACGCCATTTTCCAGCAAAGCGTCTCATAGGATGACAGAGACAGGGGACTGTCTACGTATTTTTTGAGATACTTAAAAATATTAAATTCTGTAACAGTCACCAAACTTATGCAATACCTCAAATGTATGCATTTAACAAACCAACACCTTGACAACCAAAGACAAAATGACATTTAATTGTACTATTTATAAAGCAAATGCATAATTTATTTAAAATGCATTTATTTATCATCTCTATATATTCTGCCAGTTTAAAGTTGGATTAGTCATTAAAAGAGTGTGGTGGTGGAACATAACAGCAAACACATGAATGAGGTCCGAAGAGGTCAAAACCCATATAGAAACTTAGTATACGATAAAAAGTTGCATTTTAAACCAGTGGTGCACAGAGAACTTTTCAATAAACAGTGTGAGGCTGCCAAAAGATCATCTGGGGGGAAAAGGCATCCGTAACAAAGTGAAATTTTCCATAGCAAAGATTTACATTGAAAAAATACTACCATAAACATACTAGAAGAAAATTTCACGATATTTTTAATACTGTCAGAGAATCTAAACACAAAATACTTATGCTGAACACAAGGATAAACATTGCAGTGTTCTTTCTTTTTATAATGGCAAAATGCTAGGAGAAAAACCTTAAATTTCCATCAGTACAGTCTGGTTAATGCTATGGTGTCTTGTACAATTGAAAATTATGCCATTATTTACAAGAATAGAACAGTTCCTTGCTATGAAGTGATCTCTAAGATAATGCCATCCAGTAGACATATAAGGTAAGCCACACAAGTAACGTTAAGTTTTCTAGTAACTACATTCAAAAAAGCAGAAATAAAATTAGTTTTAATAGTGTTTTATTTAGCCCAATATATCCAAAATATTTTCATTGCAACATGTATTTAATATAGAAATTGTTAATTAGATATTTTACATTATTTATACTGTCTTCAAAATCCATGTGTCTTTTATACTTACAACACATTTCAGTTTGGAGCTAGACAAAATTCAAAGTTTCGATCAACTGCACATGGCTAGTGGCTACATTATAGGATAGTCCTGTTGAAGATATATTTTTTTAAATTAAAATTTTCTTTGAGGTGTTGTAGATTCACATATAGATGTAAAGAATAGTACAGAAAGTCCCCCTGTTCCCTCCGCCCGGTGTCCTCCAATGCTAACTAACATCTTGCAAAACTGTATTATGATATCACGACCCCGACGCTGTCACGGATGCCACCAGGCCGCAGAGCTTCCCATCGCCACCAGGGAGCCTCAGAGGTGAAGCACAGCCTGGGGAGCACGCCTAGTGATGTCTTAGTAACTCCGAATGGTGCCGGGTGGGTACCAGGTTTATGGAGGCAATCACTTTGTGAGTACATAAACGCCTCCTCGCTGTGTCAATCACCTGGAACTGATGTGATACTGTAAGTCAACTGCAACTGAAAAACAAAACATTATATTTAAAGAGGATCCCTCAGGCTGCCACGCCCACTTCCCTCCAAACCCACCCACTCCTTAACCGCTGGCAGCCACTAACCTGCTTTCTATTTCTGTACCTTTGTCACTTCAAGAATGTTGTACAAGGGGCATCCGCTCTCCCACTGTGTCTTTTAAGTCTGTCTCTTTTCTTCTCTTTCTTGTTCGAATGGCTTCAGCATTCTTGTGCCCACGTTTCTGCGGCAAGCTCCCTTAACCGGAGCCGTGCGTTTACGAACCGCAGCGGACTATCACTCCGGTGCAGGGAGCTAATCCACACTCTCGGAGCTGCAGTGTCAGTCACAGGAGTGACCGCAGTGACAATGAGCGTCCACTGAAGTTTGTCCTGTGCCGATGACTCTGTGCACTTCTCACGCCTCCTTTCACTCGCTCCCATGATGACCCTGGGAGGGAAGACGTTGCCCCGGGTTCACCGAGAGAAACAGAGGCCCTGAGAGGTCACAGCCCGTGGCAGGAGCTCCTGAGCAGCTGGGTGTGGGAGTCCGGCTCCTGGTTTCCACAGGCTGACTCCTAACCACCGGCACGCTCCTTGGCACAGGGGGGCGGGTGTCTGCCTCCTGCTTGGCCCGTGCCACATGCCCATTCCACAGCAGTCACGTGTTGGCTCTGTGAGACGGGGCTTCGCCTCCACTTTGCTTACAGCTTGTTCTGCAGCGTCTAGAACATGCCTGGCGCTGACAGGTGCTCATTGGTATTTGTTCAATGTACAGAATGAGGAATGAACGAACAAACGAACACTTGAATGAACATGAGAATGGAGAGCTGTGGGAACTCAGAAGTGGGAAACATTGTTTCCCATTTTGGGATCAGTGAAAGAAAAGGAGAATCTACAACACCGGAAGGAGAGCAGAGGGGGAAACCCCAGGTGTTTTTTGTCGTGGGGGGAAGAGATTGGGAAAACTTTCCATCATAGAAACCTACCTTGGAACTAAAGGTTTCCCCCAGTGGGTCCTTAGATCCTTTCTCCTGTAAAGAGAGGGGGTCCCTAAATTTGTCCTGTTTGTCTCCCAGGGTTTGTGGATCTGGGGAAAGACTGTCCCAGTGAAGTGACAGAGTGCGGGCTGTGTGTGGCCTCAGGGAATGACCTAGAGACCTCAGAGAAGGTCCCCAGAGGAAAACCTGTTCTACAAAACCCCCACCAAAAGGGCACAGCAGCAGGCAAACAAGCAGGAATAAGAATGCGGACCCCAGGCGGGGCCCTGGGGGGAGCTGCAGAGAGGGAGCCTCCGGTGGTAGCCAGGAGCCACCGGGCACCAGGACGCTCCAACTCTGAGCCCGCACCTCCCTCCCCATTCAAAGGCGCGCTCAGCCCAAGCCAGCGCCTCTCCAGAGGCCCCTCCTGATACCGCACACAGGCTGCTATTTCGTTGCCAACATAATGCCCCACAATGAAAAAGGAGACTGGAGGGGGAGGAAGAAAACCTCCTCAAAGCCTGCCACCCTGAAGCCAGTTTAATATTCTTTTCCCATCCCAGGATGGCCCGTGGGTGTGACAAAGCAGAAAGGCTGGGCTTCCAGAGCTGGGCCTGGGCACTCGGCTGATGGGAGGGCACCCTCCACGGAGGGCACAGCCGTTGCACAGTCACAGCGAGTGCGAGCTTCGAGCAGGGTGCTTCTTGTGTCTGATGTTTATTCACTCCCTACAAGCAGCTCCATGGGGTGCTGGCTGGAGGGAGGGCCATTATCTGGACCTGTTGGGCCTGGTTGGTGGGACCCAGGTGCCTTCCTCCATCCGGGGTGCGGTGGGAATCCCTGCAGGAGGTGCAGGTCTAGGCGGACCTTCCAAATCAGAAGGAGTTTGGCCTTCCTGCTGACCCCACCCCCACCCCCGCCACTTTCCAGAGGCCAACTGTAGTAGTTTGTCCCCATGCACAGAGGAGCAAGCAGGATTGGAGAGGATGTGACCCCCTAAAGGCAGCAGAGCTGGGAGTGACCCCAGGTCTTCCGGACGCTAGAGATGAAAGCTGCGAGCTGGCCCACTCTGCAGTCTGAGCAGAATCCTGCAGCCGAGCACAGGGCTGTCATTTGCACAGGTTTTGCTGGCGGTGCAGGTGAGGAGGGGCAGGTGGCACCGCCAGGTGCTGGCCCAGTGAGCGTGGCTGTCCTCCGCCTGTGTCCTGCGCAGCTGAGAACCCGCAGAGATGTTCTTGGCCGGTTGCTCCCTGTGGCGAAGTGCACGATCAGAGGGGAGGAGCCCCCGGGGTGACCAGAGGGTGGGATTAATCCCCCATAACTATTTCCATCAGCTATCTCCCCCACTCCTTGTCCTGGACGGTTGATGGTTTTCAGTCCCTTACAAAATGCTATGGAAACACCCAAACTCACATCCCACCCACACGCCCCTCGTCCACTCACGTCCCAGCGCAGCTCTGAATGACATGTCTCTGCCCAGGTCCCCCCTGCCCCCACAGCAGGTGCTCATGCTGGCTTTCTGCTCGTAGGCAAGTTGCGTGGCATTAGGAGTTGGCTTGTGTCTCCCACACAAAAGATATGCCGAAGACCTAACCACCGTACCTGGGAAAGGGACCTCACTTAGGAGAAGGGTCACTGCAGATGCGATTAGTTAAGACGAGGGAGGTGACACTGGGACAGAGTGGGTCACTAATCCAATATGGCGGGTGTCCTTAGAAGAAGGGGACATTTGGAGACAGGCATGCAGGGAGAAGACCGTGGGAAGATGGAGGCAGAGATCTGAGTGATATCACTGCCAGCCAAGGAAACCTCCAGAAGCGAGGAGAGAGGTGTGGGAGAGCCTGTCCTCAGAGCCCTCATCGGGGGCCGTCCTGGCCGACACCTGGATCTCAGACTCCCGGGCTCCGGAACAGAGAATTGATTTCTGTTGTTTAACCCCCCAGTCTGGGGTTGGTTGTTTGTTATGGACGCTGCAGGAAACCACGCACTTAGCCGTGCTGCCAGACAGCTAACCTGCAACCTGAATCATGTCTCTCTCTGGCTCAAGCTCTGTATGGCTCCCTATTACCTTCAAGATCAACTGCACCGCAAAACCTCCGTCTGGTTCTGCTCTGCCCACCTCTCGGGCCTCCTACCACCCCTTCCTTCCCCAGGGAACTCCTATTCATTCTTCAAAACCCAGTCCAAATGTCCTCTCCTCAGGAGAGGCTTCCAGAGTCTGTCTGGAGTGAGAGAGCCAGTTTTTTCCTCTTCGGTGCTTGAGAGAACCCCGAAATACCCCTGCGACAACAGGGGCCACCACAAGAACATGAGTGAGTGAGGTGGTCACTTTTGTTCCCCGCAGCATCCTCAGATCCTAGATAGTAGGTGTGCACCAAATATGTGCTCAGTAAGGTAGGAACCAAGGCAGGCATGAATGAACAAGTGCTGAGTCTCCTGTGGACTGAGGTCCTTTGGATGGGGACCGCCTGCTTTGCTCTGTGAATCTGTGGGTGACAGGGAGAAACAGGTTCCTTTCCAGCCTCTGTGGCTGGAAGTGACCAGGTTTGAGGAGCACTGGGCTAACGGTGACAAAACAAAGCCAGGTGCACTCACCAAAATAACAAAAGGCATTTTCATTACCCTCATGTCAGCCGACTGCAACTGCTTCACAGAGAGCACCGGAAACAAGGAGGGTGTAACACCAGCGGTTCTGCAGGATCAGTGGGTCTCCAGGTACCAGGAATGATGGATATTAAATGTCATCAGGAAGATTGGGCCGAGGGCGGGAGGCCCCCTTCACCCTGCCTTGGGTTACAGGTGAGGATGGTGCGGGCACAGGCAGGGGAGGTGGCCATGAGATCCCCATGCTGGCGCCGGTCTGCTGCGTTCCTGGGAATGTTTACTGTTTCTTGTGTGGTTGGTCCCAGCACGTAGAAAGTGGGACGCCAGAGCAAGACGGGCCCTCGGGGACTGCTCGGCCCAGATGTGCTGTCACAGAGCAGAAAATGAAGCTCGCCTGCCAGTGGGGCAGGGAGGTGAGGAGGGAACCGACGGAGAGACGCCGATGGAGCTGTGTGTGCGGAGAGCGAGGCAGGGAGTGAAGACGGCCACTTTCCGTCGTGGAGCTAGGAAGGGTCTCTACCGGGAGCTGTTTGAGCTGAGCTCTGAATAGACAGGAAGGAGCCAGCCAGCCCACGCCCTGAGATCTGCGGGAGGGACACTCAGGGCAGAGTCAACGCTGAGCGTGGGGACCTTGGCACCAGATCAGGGACATGTTGTCCTTGAAAGAGAAGAGGAGACGCAAGGGAAATACCAACCAGAGACTCGAGCGTGGGGCCTGGGCTCAGCTCAACTTCCCTGGAAATGGGGCCTGAGACTGAGGTCTGTGTGTGAGTGATGCAAACAGCAAGTGTGCCCAGGAGAGATCTGCGAGGGTGCGAAGAAGGTGGAGAATGCAAGGGGACGCACGAGACAGAGAAGTGGTTTAGGGGGTGCACAGCTTCGACGGGCCCCCCAGGGAGCTCTGGGGCTGCAGCTGTGCCACAGGGGCCGTCTTGGCCAAGGCAGGGGGCTGGGCACTGACACCCCACATCAGTCACTCACTCCCGGGGAGTTTGGCCCTGCGTGCCAGGCATTTCCGGGCAGAGCAGCTCATACAGTGAAGGGCCACCCTCTAGAAAGGAAGCAAGTGTGTGCCGTTAGCCAGCAACACCTACAAGATCCGGGAATGGGTGCTTCAGCCCCTTAGAGGAAGCTGGGTGGGCACCAACTCTACGCAGTTCATCTATTTCACACCTCACAGTGTTCAAGGTACTCTGACACCTATTGTCCCATTTGATTGCGGAAGTCATCACCACGTTACAGATTAAGAAACAGATGCTCTGAAAGGTGAAGGTACTTGTCAAGTTCATTTTGCAGGATGTTGAGAGCCAGGCCTAGAAACCACAGCTGCTGATTCCCACCCCCGTTCTTCGCTCTGCTCACGGCCTGAGACAGCCTGCCATCCATCCGTAACTGCCACGTCAGGTGAGGCAGGCAGTAGGGGCTATTGGTTTTGTGTCTTGCTGAGCAGTCTAAATAACTCATAGCCAGCAATAGTAACGTGCTCCCTTGAGAGGAGTGACTCCTGAGAGCCAGGGTTTTGGGGAGTCTTCCTCTGAGCTTAGGGGGCCCCATCCATGTCCCAGGCTAGCTCAGGTGACCAGGGCTTAGCAAAAAGCCGGCCATGTTTCTGTCTGAACATTGGCTCCGCAGAGGCCCTGTGGGACTCCGGATCTGAAGTACGTGGACTAAGTGCTCCTGAAGCTCAAGGTTAAAACCACAAAGCTGATCTTGTGACCTTATTTGGAAGAAAGGATCACTGCCAATGTAACTAGTTAAGGTGAGGCCATCCTGGAATAGAGGGGCCGCTAATCCAACATGAAAAGGAGAAATTTGGAGACACACACGCCCTTGGGAAGAATGCCGCGTGGAGATCAAGGCAGAGATCAGGGTGATGCTTCTTTGGCCAAGGAACCCCAAAGATTGCTAACAAATCCCCGAAGCTCTGCGGGAACAGATTCTCTCTCTCAGCCGTCAGAAGGAGCCCGCCCTGCTGACACCTTGATCTCAGGCTTCCAGCCTCTGGAAAAGTGAAAGAAGACGTTTCTGCTGCTCCAAGCACCGGTTTGCAAGCTAACACACCGACCCACTCCAGGGCCATACCTAGAGTTTAGTGTTTTATCTTGTTTTCAGTGCCTGTTGTTGGTAATCTTATGCCTGAATGTAATAGCTTCTCCTTTTTAAAATCCAATTATAATTCAACTTCTAATCAAGTAGAAGCTGAAAAACTAAGTAATCAAACTAGTTAAGCATGCAAGTAATATGGGAACCAATAAGATTCTGAGTAGGGTTCAATGTTTGGGATTTCTAACAAGTTTTGGTTGTGGCCAGGCTTTTCCCTCCTACTTTCAGAATCCGGTTCTAGAAAGCTGAGGCTCCCCGAGGGCTGGCTTTTAGATCAACAGGTCTTCATGGGGGAGGAGAGGAATTAGCATGTCAGGTTCCTGGCTGGGCATTTTTGGGTTCCCTACCTTGTTAAATCATCGTAGTTAAGTAATTAGGTTAGTGTCTTCACCCGCATTTTGTGAACCAGGAAGGAGAATGTCATAGGGTAAAGAAACTGCCCCCAAATTGTACAACCAATGAGTAGTGTGGCTTGCATTTGAACCCACATCTTTATGACTTTGATGCCTTATTTCTTTCCACTGGAATGTATAGACTTCCGGTAAGTGAACCCACCAGCCTCACAAGTTGGTTTCACCTAATGATCATACTTGTCATGGCTCTTCGTGTGGACAGAACTGGGATGTGACAACAGGAGGAGGGTGCCAACAGGCCATCCACCCAAGAGCTGGGCTGCTGGCTGACCCGTGCGCTCAACTGTTGTGGCCACCCACTCAACCCAAAGACAGATTCTTGGAGGCCAGACGCCAGCCCCAACACACCGTGTCCCAGCCTCTCCCTTCATCCAGCCAAGTTCTCCCCAGCTCCAGTCTGTGCTGTTCCTTGCCACCAGGCGCTGTCCAGGGAAAGAAAGTAACCCTGTCACAGGCTGGCCCTCCAGATGCATGGCCTTTCTGTGAGACCAAAGTCAGTCACTGTCTCCTGGCAAAAAACTGGGTGCAACAAAGGATTCTCCCTTAATATGCTTCTCCATAATGGCAGTCACTCATCTTGAACCAAAAAGTTATTAAAAAAAACAACAACAAATCTCTTTTCATCTGTCATGTCTCCCAGAGATCACCTGGTGTGGCCCTGGACCCGGCTGTGCACAGTGGCCTTCTTGCTGCCATTGCGCAGTGGCCTGGGAAGTCACCTCATTCCACTCGGCTCTCACTGGGTGTTATGTGAGAGCCAACATGTCTCTAGGAAAGGTCTTAGCCTTCCTGGGTTTATACCACTCTGAGAATTTGGTGGGTGATAGACCCTTCACCCCCGATTCACATAAAATCATGCCCACAAAAATATCTAACATAACGTCAGGTAGTCCCTATTTTTCAGAGTCAATCACAGTTCGTGGCACTAGTTTAAGGGCCCCTGACTTCAAAAGGGACCCCTGAATGTTTTTAAAGAATATTGGTGGCCATATCCCATGGCCAGTTGGTTCAAATATGGGGCTTCATGTTGCAATCTGATCAAGAGAAGAGATCATGGAAGAGGAAGAAGGGAAGAAGCAGATGATAAAAAAGAAGGAAGAGGAGGCGGGGAGAAGGAAGAGAGAGAGACTAGCACCCACTGATCTGTGTTGGGAAGAAATGGTACGGAGAGCAAGACACACGTCCTGACTACTTGAGCCACCTCGGGAGCCGGAGGCACAGCCCGTACCACAGTGGCTTAGACTCCAGGTGCCATTGAAGAAATCCTCCTTCTCCAGAGCTGCATGACCTCGGGCACATCCCTGTACCTCTCTGAGCCTCAATTTCCTCTTCTGGAAGATGGGAGCGATTGTCCTCACCTGGCCTGCCTCTCAGGGATGTGATGATGTCCGCACACCTTGCTGACTGAAGACCCAGGATGACATAAAGAAGGTCGTTGGTCAGTGGGGTGATGGTTCATGGGGCGTGGTAGACCCAGGGCACAGAGACATGTCACCATCACCAAAGACCATTCACTGCCACAGCAGGAGACAGGCTCCAGGGCCTGGAATGTTCTGCCACCTTGTTCTGGATCATTCCCGAGTAGCACTGATTCTGTCTGTCCTCTTCCAGCTGCCCCAGCGTTGGGACCTGGCCTTGCCCTTCTCCCAGCAGCCGCCTGTCTCGCCTTCCATCAGCTCACCCAGACCTGGTACCAGCAAGAACTCAGCACCGGCTTGTGGCACTGGCCACTCTCCCAGAGACCTGTGGGTAAGATGCCTGATCTCTAGAAATGGTTTCTGGGGATAAGCAGGGTCATGCTTTCTCATTCTGCAAAGCCTCTGCATTCATCTTGACTTAGGAGGGCTTCCTGCGTGCTGGGCACTCAACTGGGGACACTGACACCAGACAGGGGTAGTCTGTGCTGCTTGTGGTCATAGCAGGAGCTGGCGTGTTGCACGGCTCACGTGGGCTAGACACTGTGTGAACGTTCTCTCTAATCCTCAAAGCAATCGCATGAGGTCACATAATCCCCGTTTACAGATGAGGGACTCGAGGCTCAGAGAATGTAGCTGATTTGCTCCAGATGTGTAGCTGCATTGGCCTTTCCTGTCCGGCCTGCTCCCACCTCGCTGAGCTTTTCCAGGTGAGTGACAGGAAGCCATGCATGTGTGGGAGCACCAGACACCATGTCCAAGCCAGGTCATAGGCCCGTGATCCAGACTAGCAGAGCGGAGCTCACTGATGGGAAAGACGAGGACTAATACATGCGGTTACGTGCTAATCAATTTCCCTGACTCCATCCCCGGTGAACCGCTAGCTCAGAAAATGAGGGCTGTCTGGGGGTTGGCCTGGGGGGATCCCTGTGTGCACAGAATCTTCCTGGTGGAAAAGGCCCAATTGCTCAAATATGCTCTAATGAGACAGAAAATTCCCTGGTAAACGAAGGAGAAAACTCGAGGAGAACAGCCTTTGATTTTGTGCTGAATTCAGTCAAAAGTCTCTCAGAACAGAGAAAGGCAACCACTGAGCCCCTGGGGAGAAAGCCTGAAATTGCCAGAAAAGCAGAAACTCTCCTAGAGGCTTGGCAGGGGCGCTGATGGCGTGGGAAGCTCAGCTGTTCTGTGCTCGCCAGGCACGCAGACCACAGTGTCCCTGTGACGCTCTCAGCCGGGCCACGGGGGACACATCAGGTGGACCACCCAGCAGGCCTCCGGGTGACGGCTCTGGTGATGGCCCCTGTGACAAGGGCATGTGGTATCCGGCTAAGCTGATTTCAGCTGCTGGTAGGGGCTGGTTCCTGGTATTTTCAGCTACAGGATTGTATGTGAGGAGCCCCTGGCACCTACCAGGGGCTCGATAAATGGGAAGCATTATCATTTCCCCGGGTCTGCTGCAGCCGAAGGTTAAAGGGAAATGCTCCAGGCTGAAGGGCACGTGAAGTTTACTGTCTGTTTCTGTGTGGAGGGTCCCGAATGAAAAGAACTGTCTCCTCATCCATCCACTGTGCTCTGCCAGGTTAGCCTCTGCTAGAGTTCAAAGAATGCACTGAGCACACTTGTCACATCCCTCTATAAGGCCCCCGAGCCCCCAACGCCTTCCCTAGACCCACACATCCCCTTGTGGCCTTGGACTAGCAATCGGAGACTCGGGAAGCCTACGCCTCTGGCTGGGGGGACGGTGCATGTTCATGCTGGAGAGGTGGGTACAGTCTCGTCCACCAGGGCTGGGCAGATGGCCCATCTGGCCAGACAATCTGTCCTTAGAAAAACTGCTGCAGAGGCGGTCTGGGGTGGGGGAACGAGGGAGGGAGATTGGGGGTCATAGCGGCACATGAGTCCTCCTCCTCCCGGAGCCTGTTTCTTCATCTGCAAGGTTGGGGTGATGGCACCCTTGTCACTGGGCCCTGTGGGGAGGAGCTGAGACCATGGAGAGGAAGGGCCTAACAGAGCATTGGGGACTTGGAAGCTGTTCTGCAGGTATTAGTTCTACTAATCGATCTGCCCTGCTCTGCTCCTCCTTAGGGGACCACCCCCAAACTCAAGTTCCTCTTTGCAAGGACTCAGCCTCCTGTAAGTTTCCCATGCCTTTCAGGGGAGCGGTTTCCCTCCTCATCACTATTTGCAGCAGCCTCCTGGGTTTCTCCTGTCTGCATCTCATACCTGGGCTCTAGGCTCACTATCACTTGCGAGAGGCCCAGGACCCTTCCAAGCAGAGACAGGCAATAGAGTTCATGAGGGTATATATGTGGGAGTGGGTGTCACCTGCCGCTTCCCTGAGAAAATAACATAGAAGGAAAAAAAGCTATGGATTCTTTTCACCTCAAAAATCAACAGACATATGTGCACTTATCTGTCACAATGGAAGGATTGTCCCTGGTCCCCCTAAGGCCGTCCTCTCCAGCCACGTTCTGGTAGGCCAGGCAGTCTCTGCGGCAGCCCTGGCTGTTGTAGTACAGAAGCAACCACAGGCAACATGTGAACGGATGAGTGGGGCCATGTCCCAATAAAACTTTATTTACAAAAAGCAGGCAGCTACTGAGTTTGGCCTGTGGGTCCCAATGTGCTGATCCCTAAACAGGCTAATGACTCAAAACTTCATGCGTTTTTGCCTAACCTCTCTTCTGAACACCAGACCTGTATGTCGGCAGCCTACTTTTTGCCTCAGCTTGGTTGTTTACACGGTTTCTCAAACTTAGCTCACCCAAAACCGAGCTCCCGTATCCATCCACCTCCCCCTGCAAAACACCGTATTCCTTTCTCATGCTCCTTCATCTCAGTAAGTGGCTCCACCACTTACTCAGTCACCGGAGGCACCCCCATCTCCTTTCCTTCCTGCACACCCTGAGCCAGCCCATTAGCAGGGCTGTGAGCTCGATGCTCACAATGCACATGGGGCCTGAACACATCGTTTTAAGCTCCCTGCAAGAGCTCCACCCCCCCTCCCCCTGCCGGGACCTTTTATATGCAAGTCTCCACGAGGTAACCAGAGTCACCTGTAAACACTGAATCAGATCCTCTCAGTCAATTCCGAGTGGGATGGTCCTGCAGGCTCCACCTCAGGACACCAAGCCCAAGCCTGGCTCTCTGACCCCCTGTCCTGAGATTCCCACCTTATTCCTTCTGCTCTCATCATGCTGCTCTTCTTTCTGTTCCTTGGACACATGGAGCTAATTCTCACCCCAGGGCCTTTGCACCTGCTCTCCACTCTGCATGGCGTGCTCTTCATGTGACTTGCTCTATGACTTTGTCTCTGTTTGAAAGCCCCCTCTACAGAGACAGCTTCCCTGGCCAATCTTTCCAAAGTGCCTTTCTAAAACCATCTCTCACTCTCCAAGGCCTTACATGGCTTCATTATTTTTTTAATATATAATGTTTCTAACTCTTGGAGGTCATCTGTTTACTTGTTGATTGGTTTATCGGTTCATCTCGCTCCCCAGAACAATCTTACAGCAGCAAAGCCTTTGTCTTGCTCATCGCTCCGTTCCCGGAGCGCGGAACAGTGCCTCGCATGTCACCGGCGATCAGCGCAGTGTTTGCTGGGAGAGTGGATGGTGCGTGGCTGTGTCCTTCACAGCAGAGCCTGACGGCACCCACCTTATTTTTGTTCAATTGGGAAGACTACAGGACGGGGCAGAAATCAGCCCCCCCCCGCCCCCCACCTCGGGAAGAGTCAACAGTTGTACGTTCTAGTTCTGGTCTGTCGTTAACTGCCAGCACAGGTGAGACTTACACCAGGGGTGAGCCTCTGGTTTCCCATCTGGACAACGAAGATATTCTCTTAATTCAGTTTAGATGTTCTCTCTGATCCCTTGCCGCTTGGATGCCAATGAATGAAATTAAATGGAGCCTCCCTCTCCTGGGAATTTCAGGATCGGCAGGGGAGGTCCACAGGAAGCCATACAGCAACGCCCTTCAAACGACCCCACATCTTCCTAGCAGTCGTGGCACGTGGGGAGGCAACTCTCATTAAGGAGACCAGCACCTTGGGTGGGCAGCCTGAGCCAATGTGGCCGTAAACTCAGCGGTAATGAGGGAGCATAATAATGAGTCCAGCCCTGCGTGCTGGAAGGAGCCACACGGACCCGGCTTTCCTTGCTGGCTTACCCTATTAGTCTTGGAGCTCACGAAGAGAGTCGCAGCGCTGCCGAGACAGCTTTTGTCCTATAAATACGACTCAGGGATGCAGGTCAATCAGCTGCGTGTCACATCTGCAGGGGGAAAAGAAAAGGATACAGTGCTTGGTGAGAGTTGAAATTCTGCAACTGCACTCCACATCGCCACTTAAATTTATTTGGTATGATATCACCTCCCGACTGCTATTAAAATGGGAAAGGATCGTCAGTCAGCGCTTTAGGGATCACCTTCAAGAGAAAGTGAAGAAAAATGTCCTGGTTCTCCTCATTAAAAACCCTGAGTCCAGAGCACCGCCTCGTTGCCGCGGACTTTCCACGTCCCGGTGCTTGCCAGGACAATCTTTCCAAAGGACGGGCTCGGGAAGGGCTGTCACCGACGAGTGGAGGGAATGCTACAGCTTCCAACACACGCCCTCACCCGTGGTCTCGTGGGCCCTGGCTTCGGACGTGGGGTCTCACTGAGTCCCGAGGAAACATCTGACCTCGAGTTTCCATTTGGTGTCTTCTTCACTATGCGGTCTCGGGGAAATCTCTTTTTTCCCCAAGATGACCCCCAGTGTTCCCATCTGCAATGTGAAAGTACTCGCCGAGTCCTATTGGACCAGCACTCCCAGACTCGCAGGGAGGCTTCCCGGTGGAAATGGCGATCCCGGAGCCGTTTTCCATGGTTCGAAATGCCTCCCGGGGAGTTTACATTTGCCCATAATCAGCCACACAAGTTAACTGACATTTCCAGCTTTTTTGCTTTGGGATGAAATGATACCAACTCAGGGGGTAGATTAGATTCTCTCACGCAGGTTAGCAGCTCTGATCAGCTGGCTCTCTCTAGGTGGTGTCACAGGAAACCCTGGATGCTGTTGTATAGCATACAGGTGCCTGATTAACAAAGCCGGGGTGGGGGCAGGTAACTGTTTTCTACCTTCGGGCTTACACTCGAACCTGCCAAAGGACTGGTAGGTGAAGACAGGGTGGGGGGCCCAACTGTTTGTGACGGAGACCCCGGCGCCCACACCCACTTTCCGCAGGACCTCTGAGGTTCCCTTTCCGGCTCTGAATTCTGTGATTCCAGGATTCACGTTCATTAAAGGATGCATTTGTATCCATTAGGAAAGCATATTGGAGAGGCTATTGCTGTCTGGTTGCTTTTTCAAATAGTCCATTTCATGATGAAGTGACCCCCAGGCACCAGCACAAGGGGAAAGCAATCCATCACAGGCTAGACTGTAGCCGCAGCAACGCCACAGGCCGGAAACACTCAGAGGGACACCAGTTTTAATGAGATACGTTTACATTATGACCTCCAGGACAGCAGTGTGGGCTCGGGCTGAGCAAGACAAAAAACAGTCTCCACCTGGGGACGCCCTGTGGCTTCAAGGATCTGTGGGTCAAAATATGGGACGCGTTGACAGCAGGGCCCTAAACTCAGACATTGAGCTGTGCAACCTCCACCAAGCCATTGACTTTCTCTGGACCCCAGTTCCCCGCCCTGTGGCCTGTGGGACTGGGGTGACAGTAGGTGCTGTGTGCACCCCGCGCCCCAGATCGCCTCTGTTTCTTTAGTGCTTCCTGATTCCACCTGGTCTGCATGTTGGCTGCCCACGGTCCCCAGCTGCCTCCTCTCTGGAGAACCGCTGTCACTGAAGGAGACCACCTGTTCTGCAGGTGGGGGGTGGAGGGAGTAGCCAATTGCAGACTAATCCAGGGCACAGAAGTCCAGCCCTGGACTCAAGCTGGAACCAGTTCTGAATTTCCCCGTGGGCTCAGGCAGAAGTTAGACATCGGTGGGGGCCGCACCCTTGCTTCGGTCCTCCCCTGACCACCCTCTTCCTCAGTCCCTGTCCCCTGAGACAACTCTCTCAACACCATGGCCACCAAGCCCTGTTTCGGAAAACGAGAACAAAGGTACTCACCCTAAGATACCCTTGTAGGTGTGTTGGCTGATTTTTCCAAGAGCCTCAGTGAGGGTTTCCTGGAGCATGGCCAGGCCTCCCTGAAGCACTTGGTCACCATCCCCCTCAAAGGCAGGTCTTCGTCCTTGGCCCAGCGTCATTCTCTCCCCTGGAATGCTTCATTTCAGCCTAACATCCGGTAGAATCACTGCGGTCTCCACCCCAGTGGGCTCCTCTGTGTTCGCTTCCTAGGTTTATCTGCATGTTCAGTACTTTCCAGGCTACCAAGCACCCTCTTCTCTTAACTAACCCTCCCGGCAAAGCTGGAGACGCAGGTCCCTTTTCCCATTTTATAGATTACAGGGGGGGAGTGACTTACTCACGGCCCCTCTGCCAATAAGCAGTGGGACCAGTGCCTCAACTCATTTTAATTGTAGGTCTTTTACATCAACTCCAAGGTACAAGTACGTTAGTCAGTTGACCTGCCTGACTCTGTCTGTCTGTCTGTCTGTCTGTCTTTTACCCACAGGTGTGTAAGAGACCCACGCTCATTCCTGAGTCTGTCTTAAGGAGGCTTTCACATTGCGTGACTCTCTTAAGCAAATGTGTACCCAGAGACTCCTACCAAGTGAGGGTAAGTAAATGCTGAGTGTCACGAAACATCCAGAAATTGCTCCTAAGACTTTAATAACTTGCTGGGACGGGGCCGGGAGCCGCCGCACCCCATGTGGACTGATGGGTAATTATCTCCGGGCAAGCCTGGCTCAGCACCAGGTTCTGGCCTCTGTGGGAGGCCCTGCTCCTCAGCCAGGCAGCCCCTGCAGGCTTGCACAGCACACCTAGGGAAGAGGAGGGCCAGGGCCCCGCTCCCTGGGCAGGTGAAAATTTCCACTTTGTGGGGTGTGCATGGTAGGACTCTGCTGAGAATGCAAGGCCACTCGCCAAAAACACTGATGGAATCTATTTGAAGGATGAGGGTGTTTACAAAGGACAGGATGGGGAGGGAGTAGGGAAACCTCAGAGGTCAGGCAGCA
The DNA here is from genome assembly GCA_004027475.1 of Anoura caudifer. Taxonomy (NCBI): domain Eukaryota; kingdom Metazoa; phylum Chordata; class Mammalia; order Chiroptera; family Phyllostomidae; genus Anoura; species Anoura caudifer. Next base: position 23,082 of record PVKU01002168.1, on the reverse strand, counting down.
GAGATGGAGGGCTGGGTGGAAACAGGGTGGGCTGAGGGCCCTGTGTCCCTGGTGTAGGGCATGGGGGAGCGAGCAGGGAGCAGGGAGTGCCAGAGTAGAGAATGGATGGTCATGTGATACCCACATGTTCTATCATCTGCGGACCCCTTTTCTAATATGAAACTCAGGCTGGCTTGACCGTCCCTTCTGCAGCGGTCAGCTGCTGCCCGGGTGTAAGAAACCTTGGGGAACAGTTCTCACATACAAGTCTGAGCCACGTGTTTGGAGGCCCCTTCTTATGTGTAGGCTGGTGCGCTGGAGTGGGTAATCTTTTTATTGACGTCACTGGGATGATGTTGGTTAATAAGATTATATACATTTCAGGAGTCCACTTCTATAATATGTCATCTGTACATTGTATTGTGTGTTCACCACCCCAAGTCAAGTCTCCTTCCATCACCATTTATCCCCCTTTACCCTCTTCTGCCTCCCCCACCCCCCTTCCCTCTGCTAATCACACTGCTATTATCTGTGTCTATGAGTATTTTTTTCTTTGCTTAATCCCTTCACCATTTCCACCCAGTCCCCCAACCCCTCCCCTCTAACAGTTGTCAGTCTGCTCTCCGCATCTGTAAGTCTGCTTCTATTTTGTTAGTTTCTTTTGTTCATAAGGTTCCACCTATAAGTGAAAACATATGGTATTTGTCTTTCACCACCTGACTTATTTCACTAAGCATAATGCTCTCCAGGTCCATCCATGCTGTCGCAAAGGTAAGACATCCTTATTTCGTGTGGCCAAATATTCCACTGTGTAAATGTACCATAGTTTTTTAATCTACTCACCTACTGATGGACACTTCGGCTGCTTCCAAATCTTGGTGATTGTAAATAACGCTGCAGTGAACATAGGGACGCGCATGTTCTTTCGAATTAGTGTTTGGGTTTCTTCAGATATATTCCCAGAAGTGGAATCCCTGGGTCGTAAGGCATTTTTAATTTGTCGAGGAAACGCCATACTGCTTTCCACAGTGGCTGCACTCATCCGCATTCCCACCAACAGTGCACAAAGGGCTCCCCTTTCTCCACATCCTTGCCAACACTTGTTTGTTGATTTATTGATGACAGCCATTCTGACAAGTGTGAGGTGGTATCCCATTGTGGTTTTAATGTGCATCTTTCTGATGATTAGTGATGTTGAGCATCTTTTCATATGTCTATTGGCCATCTGTATGTCCTCTTTGGAGAAGTGTCTGTTCTTGTCTTTTGCCCATTTTTAAATTGGATGGCTTTTTCTTTTGCATTGTTTTATGTTATTTATAAATGTTGGATATTAACTTCTTATCGGATGTACCATTGGTGAATATGTTCTCCCATTCTGTGGGTTGTCTTTTCATTTTGTTGATTGTTTCCTTTGGTGTGCAAAAAATTTTTAATTTGATGTGGTCCCATTTGTTTATTTTTTTTCTTCTGTTCCCCTTGCCCAAGGAAATACAGGGATAGGCAAAAGTAGGTCTACTGTTGTAATACAAATAAATAATACAATAATTAAGAAAAAATAATATGAGAATAAACTGTTTCATACTCACAACTATAAACCTACTTTTGCCCATCCCTGTATATCAGAAAAGATATTGCTATGAGCAATGTCTGAGATTTTAACGCATATGTCCTGTTCTAGGATTTTTGTGGTTTCAAGTCTAACACTAAGTCTTTAATCCATTTTGAGTTTATTTTTGTGTGTGATATAAGAAGGTGGTCTAGTTTCATTTTTCTGCTTGTGTCTGTCCAATTTTCCCAATGGAATAGAAATAGTTCCATTGTATTCCATTTTTTTATTCCATTGTATGTTCTTGCCTCCTTTGTCAAGTATCAATTGATTATAAACGCATTGGTTTACTTCTGGGCTTTCTATTCTGTTCTGTTGATCTGTGTGTCTGTTTTTATACCAACACCATTACTGTTTGATTACAGTGGCCTTGTAGCATAATTTGATATCAGGTAGCAGGATACCTCCAACTTTATTCTTCTTTCTCAAGATTACTGTGACTCTTCAGGGTCTTTTGTGGTTCTATATAAATTTTTGGAATATCTGTTCTAGTTTTGTGAAATATGCCCTTGATATTTTGATAGGAATTATATTGAATCTACAGATTGCTTTGGGTAGTGTGGACATTTTAGTGATGTTAATTCTTTCTATCCATGAACATGGTATACGCTTCCATTCATTTATACCTTGTTCAATTTCTTTCTTCAGTGTCTTATGATTTTCTGAGTACAAGTCTTTTATATTCTTGGTTAAATTTATTCCTAGGTATATTTTTTGATGCAGTTGTAAATGGGTTGTTTTCTTAGTTTCCCTTTCTGATAGTTCATTATTGTTGTATAAAAATGCCACTGATTTCCGGTATTGATTTTGTATCCTGCTGCTTTACTAAGTGGAGTAGCTAATCTTGCCTTAGACATGGCTGTGACCACACAGCCAGCTCACAGTAGGTCTGGACTTCTGACTCCCAGCTAAATGTTATTTTCGGGGTGCCATGCAGCCTACTAGTCCTAAGGTCTTAAAACCTCGCAAATCTTACAAGCCTAACTGGTTCTCCCTTGGTTTCACACCTAGCAGGGTCTCTAGGAGGTCAATGAGGTTCCCATGGTTACAGATTCTGTGTTCCTGCACCAGGACACTACACCTGCCCTGCCACCCCCCACTCCATCAACATCATTTCTTCCCTCTTACCTAAACTTGAGGTTCACAATGACGTTGCCTTTCACTAGCCCCCTTTGGAATTCTGCTGCCCAGTCCTTTTGCTCTGGAAATGCCCATTTTTTATGGCCCATAGAGGCTGACAGGACTTTATTCTTTGGGAGTCAGATCAATTGGACAAACCCTCTGGCTACCAGCTGTAACTTTCAGCTGAGTCACCATCTGTCCTATCTTGAAGCCAGTACCATGCGAACTGATATAAACAAAAAGACCCCAGAGGTTCATCCAACCCAACATTTCAACAGACACTTACTGAGCATCTATTATGTGTGAGATGCTGGGTCTGAGATAAAGGGATGAGCAGCTCACAGACAAGAACAACTACTAAATGCCGCAAAATAAAGTCAACGAGAGAAATAAGCTCCCAGCGTTATAAGAACCCAAGGAAAGCAAACAGTTCTGGCAGGGCTGAGACGCTGCATAGTGGTCTGGTCAGGACATGCTGGTGGCCTGAGCAGCCTGTGGAGTTGTAAATGGAGAGAAGCTTTGAGAGTCATTAAGAAGGTGAACTGGATAAGCCTTGGAGGTGTGTTGAATATGGAGGCAAAGGGGCAGCGGGATGGATGGGAACCATTCCCTGGGGTAAGAACCTCAGCAGAGGGAGGACGGGAGCAGTAGGAGGGGTTGCTGCCACCTGCTTCATGAAAGCCAGCATCAGAGGGAGCAGCTGTTATTAGAACAAAGTCCACACCGTAATTTGAAACGACCTTAACCCTCCCTCCTCATCCTGCCCAAACGCTGCTCTTTCTGAGTCCAACACAGATCTTACCTTCTCTGGAACGCTTTTCTTAAACATGGTGGGGCCAATCCTTTCTCGCTGGGGGCCGTCTTGGTGCTCAGCTGTGGTCTCACTGGCCTGAAGGCGGAGCATCCACACGCCGGTCTGTCTCCCTCTCTGGGAACTTGCCCTGCACTGTCCCTCCTTACACTCCTTCCACTGCCCAGTGCCACACCCAGCGTGTAATTGGGTGACTAAGTGGGTGTCACATCATAACCAAACTGCAGGGTTTCTGCTTAGCTTGGGCACGGAGCTGCAGAAATTTCCAGAGCCTGCTTCCGAAGTTGGTTTAGAAGAACCAACTTGTAGAAGAAACCAACTTGCAAGATAAAACAGCCAGACAGTAACTCCTTTCTGTGATGCACAAACCAAACCAAGCCTGGAGGAAGGAGCCTGGCTCCACGTCACCTCTGCAAACTGTCTGTCTCCAGGGCATTCCTGCCATGTAGGGGGCCCGCTTCTAAGTGGAGGTGACAGGTGCTTGGCTTGGGCCCCCTATGTACACAACCTCAGTGCTATTTCTGTGGCAGGCAGGACTCACAGACTGGATGCAAGCATCAGGGGCAGCCCTGGGCCAGTCTGGAGCAATGAGGCTTGTCTTCCTGCGTTCGCACACAGCTTTCTTCTCGCCTGCCTTTCATCTGTGAGCACCCATCTGCCCCCATCAGCTTCTTATTTCCGGTATCTGCAGAGCTCACAGGAAGACAGCCCACCCTTGTTTATCACCCTCACACCTGCAGCCATCAGACACCTTTTGAACTCTGCCCCTGACACAGAGGCAGCAACCATGCCGTTCAACAAGGAGCATCCTTTATGAAGCCCAGCCCTGAGCCAGGCACCCTCAAGAGGGGGAGACCATATTGCACCCATCAGGACTACAGTGCCCACTGGGGGGCCTGGCACATAGTCAGTGCTCAGTGGATGCTTGCTGAGTGAGTGCTGGGCACGTAAGTGACTTCTTGTCCTGAGGTGCTGCAGGGTCTGGCAGAAGGGGTGTTAAACAGGAGGCTAGCTTGGGCTGTAGGTCAAACCACATGATCCTAATACACACTCTGCCGGACATGAGCTGGGCAACTTCAGGCTGTCGGTGCCTCAGTTTGCTCATCTGCAAAATTCAGCTAACAATGACACCTGGCTCATGGGGCTGTTGAAAGGATGAAATGAGACCATGTGTGAAAGCATATAGCACAGTGCCTGGCACAGAGCAAGTGCTCAGGAGACTCACTGAGAGTGTGAAAAGGTGAATGAATGAGTGAATGAGTGCATGGATGAATGTGGTAGAGAGTGCCATGGGAGCAAGGAGCACCTGGGGGGCCCGGTGGAGGGGTGGTACTTGATGAGTGGCAGCTCGCTAGGCAAAGCTGGGGAAGTGGTGCTCCAGGTGGAGGGGGTGAGTGGGCACACGCTGGGCGGGGCCCCCATGGGGAGCAAGGGCTCCGGAGGGAGGGGTGGGGAGGGGAGCAGCAGGAGGTGGTGTTTGAAAGGGAAGGTTGGGCCTGGGCACAGCGGTCCTGGACTGCCAGGCCGGGAGCTGGACAAAGGAGGACTCTGCCGTGGGGGAGGGGAGAGAAGGCTGAGGGCAGGAAGCACGTGGTGTCACCGAGGGATCCAACACCAGCCCCGGCTCCCGCTGCTTCCCCAGGTCCCGTTCAAGCAGAGATCCTCTGATGAAGATGAACCAACACCGTGGAAGGAGAACCCTCAAAGTCTTCGGCGTTTGCACGTCAGTAAGCATGACCGAGTTTACTGGATTCTAGAATACCCACAGGACACAGGATTATAATGTTCATCTCACCCAGCTCTCCCATTCTATAGGTGAGGCACTGAAGGCACATTGGGGAAAAACTCTCGGACCACTGTCCCCTGGGACCCAACTATTTTCCATTAATTTGAACTCGGTGTCAGCAAGTTAAATACATCTTATCAGGCACTGCAGCACCAACATAAAGGATTGGTGTCCCACCCTCAGTGAGCCAGGTGACGTTATGTACCCAAGGTGCTATACCTCAGGACTGCAGAGCTTGTCTTCAAGGCAGCCTGGCATGGAACGTTCACTCATTCATTCATTCATTCATTCAACAAGTGTTGATTGAGAGCCTCCTCTGTGCTGGGCACTCTGCCTGGTGCCAGCGCTGCCCGGGTTTGGCCCCACGCTGCAGCCTCATTCCAGCCCGGCTTCTCCTACCGGCGTGTCCTTGAGTAAGTCACGTCATTGCTCTGAGCCTCAGCTTCCTCATTAAAGTGAGGCGCCCCTGGCGTTGCTGTCAGCAGGAAGCAGCACTGAAATGTGCACATTGCCCATCCCACAGCAGGAGCCCCAGTGCCGGGTCCCAGACCAGAGCGCACTACGAGACACCTCATTTTGTCACCACCGACCTGAGCTCCGGCAGAGATCCCAGGCTCTGGGGGACTTAATTGTTTCTCTCTGATAAATACCATGGGCCATAAAAGCTGACAGCAGCAGCCGGCGGTGTGACATTTGGAGACGTCGTGTCTCCTCGTGGAAGCATCGCTCGCTGCTCGTGGAGACAAGAGCCCGGCGCGTGCCCTGGGCAGCAAGGAGCGAGCCCTGACAGCAGTGGGGATGTGGTGACTGATACGGTGTTGTCACTCTCCATCCGCCGCTGTGCTCAAGCATCGGGGCACTTGGTTGAAAATGCCAAACAATTTCCTCCCCCAGAATGCATCAAAGACCACGAGGGTTTGGGGAATAAACAGACATGCCGAAAGCAATTGCAAATATATTCACACGATGATGGAGCTGAGGCTCCGGCGATCACAGCGTCCTTCCCTCCCTGCTTGTCCTGTGAGGGATCGCTGTGGTCCTGGCCCCAGGTATGGGCCATGGCAGCCTGGATGACCTTGGGTGAGATGAACCCACTGTGGCTGGTTTCTTCACCTGGGAATAAGAAAGCCATAGTTGTTTTTTTTTTTTTTTACAAGGATTAGAAGATGCAGTGAGTTTTAAGTTTTTGTGTCGAGAGAATCCTTGGAGCCAGGACCTTAACCCTGCCTGTCTGTAAGACTCGCCTGGAGAGCCATTAAAAAATACCTTTATTAGGTTTTCAACTCTGGATAGTTATATTGAACTGTTCTGAACTGAGACCTGGGCACTGGGTTGCTTTAAAAGCTTCCAAGGTTCTTGAAATCCGTGGGCAGATTTGAGAATGCGACACTGACTCTGCTTACTCATGGAATGTTTTTAAGCATGGTAGGGACACAGTCACACTCACGCCTTGAAAAGGTCACTCTGGCGGCAGTGTGGTGAGTGGGCTGTGGGCAGGTACAAGACTGGATCCAGGAAGACTGATCAGACCTTTCATACGGTGGTCTGTGGACCAGCAGTGTTTTCCCACCTTGTCAGAGGGGCAGACGCTCAGGGCACACCCTGCCCTATGGCTCAGGGAAAGCTTACACTTTACTGAGGCCCCAGGCGATGCCTTGTGTGTATAATGTCTTGGGAAGGGCTGGATTGGAGGATGCATTGCAAGGGTCCATGCTGGAAATGAGGACCACTCCACCCCTAGGCAGGAGAGGGAGGACTCAGAAGAGGAGGAGCCAGATCGGAGCAGAGCTGGGAGGGTGTAATGGTGGGACTTGGTGTGGATGCCCAGATGGAAGAGGTGAGAGCAAGGGCTCATGTCTTAGCTGGGCCCCAGGGAAAGGGAGAGCCTCCATCTGTAGTTCTAGGGGGAAAGGCAGATGAGGTTTGTTCCTTAATTCAACTATTTTTTGCACAGTCTCCTACACTGATTATTACCTTAACATGTTCAGACATTACTCAGTAAGTAGCATCTACAAAAATGTCTTTACTCAGGTGCAGTCAGAAAAGGAATTTTGTATGACAAGTCTTTACATTTCAACACAGACTCAGGGGAATTAAGTGCATAACCCTGGTCACACACTAAGAATTGGCAGGGGGGAAAAAAGGCCAAAACATAGCTCTCTGACTTCCGCCTCTGCGCTCCGTTTCAAGCCTGCATGTTGGTTGTTTGTCTTGTGTTTTGTGAGCGCTGGTCTTTGCCGTGAGTGCCTGTGGACTCAGAACGCAGCTCGGTCAGAGACATTGCTCCCAGGAGTCCTGCCACTGGTTCTGGAGAGAATAAAACTTTTCAGGTGCTGTCAATCATAACAATACAATTATATTAACATAGTACCAATGGTTAAGCTGAGGCATCGATTCTGCGTTCTGCAAGCCTGGGCAAGGTGCAAAGTGTGGTTCCGGAGGAGAGAGGACCACATGCTGGGGCCTATTCCAGCCTCTGCTACCCACTGCTGTGCGACCCAGAAGCCTCAGTCCTCCTCTGATTTCAGTTTCCTTGCCTGCGAAGTCACAGCACCCCAGTTCCAAGTCCCTGTTTCCCTCAGAAGTTGGCTGTAAATGATTTTCTTCTTTTTCATATATACCGAGAAAGAGTGTAGTCTACAGAACAACATATAAGATAAGATAAGATGGGTGCATGAAATCAGTGGGTACGAGGAGAGCCAAAATCCAAGAGAGCCAGTGCTCAAGGAGAGGCCAGTTCATTTGGAGACCCCAAAGGAAGCTGCGAAGTGCGAGCTGAGCTCCGGTGGGCAAAGATGGGGCTGGGCCAGGGGGTGGTGCACCTTCACTCATTCATTCACTGACTGCTACTAAACACCCATCCTGTGTTGGGACCTAATAAATAAATAAATAAATAAATAAATAGTATTTCACCTTTGACCTTCATAGAGTTCCCAGTCTGCTGCAAGAAACACACCTATTCAGAGGTAAGTGGTATCATAGGAACGTGATCAAGTCTGAGGTATGGAGCAGATGAAAGAAAAAGAGTTAAATCTTTGGGATGGGCTGAAGAATGCGGGCAACAGAAAGGGTTGGATTTGAGTGGACTCTGGAGCATTAGTTGGAAATTGCCACACGAAGAAGGAGGAAGAGCATTCTAAGCAGAGGGAACATCAGGGACACAGGCAGGAAGGTGTTAAAGGGGAGGACCTGGGAAACAGGTGGCGAGAGGTTCACGGATACTTGAGCACAGAGCTGTGGTGGGAATGGAGGGGAGAAAAAGATGAAGAGGTAGGGAAGTGCTCTGTTTTGAAGAGCCTTGCATGCCGCGGAAGGAGCGTGAACTTTGCCAAGGGCACAAGATGACTAGACCTGTGCCTTTAGGAGGTCACTCCAGCAAAAGGACAGAGGGAGAATTACATCAGGGTCAGAAAAGCATGGGGAAGCTTGGCAGAGAGGCTCAAGAAGGAGGCTGTGAGGGGAATGAAGACAGTTGAACCGGTGCCCCTGGCAGGAAGAGGCAAGAGTGGTATCGATCAGCCTTTCAGGACCACGGACAGCTCCCCGCATTCCAATACCCTTTCGCCAACGTATTTTATAAATACTTTATCCAATTATTTCAAAAATAGCTACCATTTGTGGAGTGCCAGGAACCTTCCGTACATTATGTCTTTTAATCCCAAATAAAAATTCTGAAAGGCAATGGTTATTGGCTCCATCTTGCTGGTGAAATAAAGATTGTGTCCAACGAAGGACTCCCTTACCCAGAGTCACCCAGCTGCCAACACAGCCAGAGTTTCATCGGGTGTTGATCGCCACGTGAGGCCACCACCACCACCAAATAGACTGCAGTTTTGAAGTGGCAATTAGTTCGCTTCCTCACTTTTGTTCATTAAAAGTGTGTTTCCAGCTAAGGATTCTAACTGGCCCTTCAGAACTGCCGCACCGCACTGCTCGTACATCTTGCCCCGACCAAAGACCCTTGACATTCCTGTTATCTGTGTTGCTTTGTTGTAGAACTCAGTAACTGCAGGGATGTCTATGTGGTTTTTAAAAAATATTGGGGTGGCTTTGAACACACTTCAATCCTCCTTGAAGGGCCCCTAGGGAGCCGGGGTCCTAAGGTTGAGAAGCAGGACACTGGAAGGTGAAGAGGGATAGCAGGGGAACTCTGGAACTCTTGTTAAGGCTTATAAATTGGTCTTTTCTGGAAAGCTGAGAGAATAATCAGGCCTATCACCTTCTTTCTTCATCTTGGGTACATTTTCTTCCATCTCCACAAAGTCAAGCCTGTGATTATTTTCAGTTCCAATATGAGCTTGTCACTGTGTGTGGAGTGGAAATGGCTTGGATGTCAAATAAATACCCGATAGAGCTGTTGCCTCGCAAACTGGGGGAGTGCTCAAGGAGCTCTCGGCACAAATAGGGATCCTATTATGGTATGTTCTGGGGCGCTGTTCGCTTCTTTGACCAGAAGTCACCCCCTTGACACCCCTCGCTGGGATTTTGCAGCTGTCTCCAAGTTCTCCCCCTTCCGATCTGTCCTGCACCCAGCATCAGATTAATGTTCGGTGGAGCAACTCTAATAAAGTGACGCCCCTGCTTCAACAACCTCCACGGCTCCCTGTTGCCTCCCAGTACAGTGCACAGCCCTTAGGTGGGTATTGCGGGCCCTTCACAATGTAGCCACAGCTTGCTACTCTAACCTCATATCTGGCTGCATCTCTCAACCAGCATTGTTGTTCAGCCACACGAGTCTGATTTCTGTGCCACAGACCCCTTGCTCAGGACGCACAGATTGCTTCAGCTTCACCTCCGCATCAAGCCAATCCCATAAGGCAAGTGATGGATAAGGCTGCTGCTCAGGATGTTTCATTGCTGCGCTGTCCCTCGCCCACAGAGCACATGTATCCATAATCTGTTGCTGCGTAAAAAATTACCACAGTGTTAGCACCTTAACACAACACACGCTGATTATCCCAGTTTCTGGGCGTCAGTAATCAGCACAGTTTAACAGGGGTCTCTGGTCGGGAGCTCTCTGAAGACGGCAGTCATGGCGTTAGCCCTGGCCGTGGTCTAGCCTGAAGGCTTGACTGCAGATAGGTCCAATTCCAAGCTCATTCACATGTTTGTTGACAAGGTTCAGTGGCTGTAGGGCTATTGGACTGATGACCACAGTTAGGAGCTCCCTGTTGGCCAGAGGTTTCCCCCGGTAGCCTGCTCATGGGCCTCTCCAATAGGACAGCATATTTCATCAAAATCATCAATGAATGGAGGCCGCGAAATGGAGATAATAATCCTTTGTAATCTCATCATGGAAGTGACTTCTGTTCATTAGAAGTCAGTCAAGGAGAGGGAATTACAGAAGGCCAGGGATACGGGAAGGTGGGGGTCGCTGGGGGCTGTCTTAGAGGCTGCCTACTATTGATATATTACTTGTTGAAAAGCTATCATTTCCTTAAAACTTGAATCAAATCCTACTGCTGAGATCTTTCCATATGTGGCAGTCAGAATAATTCTCTCTCGCTTTGTAAGGTCATCTCCCACTTTGTTTTGTCCTTCCAGAGGGACTTTTGTCCTAAAACCTGACCATGTGTGTTGGGACTTGTCAGCCCCCATAACTGTGAGCCAATTTTTTATAATAAATCTCTTTCTATAAATATACATCCTATTGGTTCTGTCTCTCTGAATTCCAACTAATATTTAAATATAACCCTTCAAAGAGCTCAGTGTCTACAAAAGCCAGACCCTCCAACAGAGGTTGCAAACTCAAATGCCTTCAAGGGCAAGGCAAGAAATTAGGGGGGAATGTAATGCAATAGGGAGTGGTAGGGTCTGAGGCAAACTAGTGTGTACAGGCCCTGTGTTCAAGTTCAAGTTTTCTGAAATCACAGCGCCAGCCAGACAAAGCCTATCTGTAGCCAGATATGGCCAAGAGGCTTAGGATTTTCAACCAGATGAAACTCATACTAGAGGCATGCCAGGGAACCATAAAGAAAGGACGGCAGGAGGATGCTTTTACAGGAATTGTCACCATTGAGCCTGGTGGGGAAATATGTTTTCCAGGCCCAGCAGGAGGAAAGGCACTTCTGTGACGGAGAGAATGGCCTAAGCAAAGGCACAGTCCTGATGGTCCTCGTGCCTGCTGTGTGTGGGCAGGACCACAGAGGCCAGGTGTGCAGTGGGAGGGGTAGGCGGGGTCGGCCGCAGGTGGGCTCTGCTGTCGGGAGCACAGCCTCGTGTCCTCACACTCCCCAAGACTGGTGCCAGGCACAAGGCCAGCCTGGGCTCACAGCCGCAGAGACGGCGGGGATCCATCTGGCTTTCCAGAAAGGGATTTCTCCACGAGGGATGCAACCAGCTTCACAGAGCAGGCCTTGTCACCCTTTGTTCACGGCGGGCCAGGCTGACCTGCACCCAGGAACCTGGGCTGGAGGGGCTGGCCCCTGGGAACCTCAGCGCCCGCCTCCTTCTGCCTATTCCTTCTCACAGCCAGTACCCTCACCATGCACAACCTGATTCTCTTGAGTGAATGCCTGGCACCCAAGCAAACCATTTCCCAGTTTAAGTCTAAGAGAGCCTGCAGCCCACTCAGGAGCTGGGAGGCGGCACCTGTCAGGGAAGACCCCCCCTGGCAACCAGGGCCTGGGAGCTGGGTCCAGCTCTACCTTCAGTGGGCTGCCTTCTTTGGGTCACAGCCCCTCCCTGGTCCCAGCTCCCATCACACGGGAAATGATGGCCTTGGGCTGGTTCCCTCCCAGGCCTGTCCAGGCTCCCAAGTTCTAGGCTGATTCTACGTGCAAGCCCGGGCTTCTCTAGATCCTCGTTTTGCTAGTCTGAAAGACCTGAAACCTCGCAGGGGTGTCCAGCCTGAGCCCAGGATGGCTGTGAATGCAGCCCAACACAAAGTCGTAAATGTACTTAAAACGTTATGAGATATTTTTTGTGATTACGTGTCGCAATGTATTTAATGTGTGGCCCAAGACAACTCTTCTTCCCGTGTGGCCCAGAGACGCCAGAAGGTTGGACACCCCTGCTAGTGGCACCAAAATCAGGGAGGGAAATTGCAGAAAGAGGGTTAGTTTTCACTTTTGGCTAATGCTGGTGTTTGGAGGGGTCGATAAACAATATTCTTTTCTTTCCCACCCAAGTTCAGAACAAATTACAGGAAAAAACCCCAGCAGACAGGCATGAGGAGAGCTAACCCTCAGCTGAGAAAAGCGATGTTGAGGCAAGGGCCACAGTTTGGAGGGTCCCTAAAGAATATCCCCTTGGACTTGCACTGCTGTGCCTGCCTGGCAACCAGGGCTCCCAGGGGCCCAGAAGAAGCTGAAGCCCAGCGAGCTGGGTTGCAGAGGCGCCAATGAGTAAGGGGACAGACCGAGAGGGTCTCCGCAGAGGAGGTCCCTCCACATGGAAACACAAAGGGGGGGGAATGTTTCCCCAAGAGTTAGTAATAATAATAATCCTAATTACATTCTAGATAACATATATCGGTTACTTAGTGCATCCAAGTCTGAAAGCATATTATCTTGATTCTTGAAGAGAACCCCGGAGGTCGAGGAAGACACTGAGGAAAGGCCACTGGCCCAGAGATCACACGCCTGCCTGCTCAGGCGCGCGTCTGCTTGCCCAGCTCTGCCTCCGCCCTGCCCCCCACCCCCACCCTGCTCTAGCCCTGTTCCATCTTCGCAGCTGCCGGCCGAGGCAAGGCCCTGGGCCGATCGCGTCCTGGGTGCGTCGTCTGCAGGCAGAGTCGCCAGAATACCTGTCCCACGGGGTTCCGGTGAAGATGGGGCACCAGAAAGTGCCTCTACTCTGTACTCGCTCCGACTGGAGAGACTGGATGACGTAGTGAAAGGAGCACGTGCGTGGGCTCCGGGCGGAGACCTCAATTCCTCACGCTTCAGAAGGAATAAGGATGCCTACATGACGTAGATCTGTATCTGCAGTGCAGGGCTGCTGGTTAAAACACGTGTTCTAATTACTGTGGCGATTATGTAAAATGCCCACTAGGTCTTCCAAAAGGAAGGTTGTCCTTCCTTTTGTCTGTGCTTCGGGATCTCCTGTCCTCCTTCCCCCACCAGACTCTGAACTGCTTGAGGGAGGGCACTCCATCTGTCCCCTCGTTGTTCCCCCACAGCTATCTCAATGTCCGGCGTATCCTAGCCACTCGGCGGATGTTAGGTGAACAGGCTTTATTTCCTTCCTCCCAGCCCCATCCGCCCGCACGGCTCAGGTGCGGTCCCCTGGCGACTTGCTCTCTTAACGCCCTGAATCTCCGCTTAGAAGAGTCCTCACCACTCTCCTAGCAGATTGTGGAAGTGCTTGCTTCCCCTGCCAGATTGTCAGCACCAGTAGTGCAGGGCTGTGTGACTTTCTTATCCACCATTTGCCTCCACCCTTGGTAAGAGCGCTGGGGTCTCCAGGCGAATGAACGAGAAAATGAACGAGTAGTCCTATGCAATTCCAGGCATGACCGACAGAGGACGCGCTTCTCTGAAGCTCAGAAAGATGATGAGATTTCTGTGTCTTAAAGCTTTAAACGTGCTCAGTGGCTCTTGCTGTCAGGCGTGTGGCTTTACGTAGTGCCCTATTTCACAGTCTCATTTGAAACTGCCCGTCCCCCGTCGCTGAGCTCCCGGCCTGGCTGCAGCAGTAAGACAGACCCGTCAGGACTAAAAAGCCTTTCTGCATTTTGAAGACGCAGGGGCAACCCCATTCAATGGCATAACTTTATCTGTGGAGTCTTCCCGTTTTTGAACCAGGCACAGAAGGTGGTGGGACTCGCACAGGCGTGGAAATCCTGGTTCTGGGCTCACTTGTGTAAAACCAGGGACCAAGGGCTTTACTTATTCACTCATCCGTTCAGTCACATCACTGATTGGACAAGCTTGTTCTGAGTGTTGGCTCTGCCGCAAGCAGAAGGAATATTCGAGTTCAATAACCAAGGCTGAGCTCTTAGGGGGCTCAGAGTAGAGAAGCATAGCCTGCAACAGACAGGCCAAATCCCAGCATTGTGTAGACACTGTGGAGGTGACCCAGAAGCAGAGAAGCAAAGACAGTATGTGACCCAGGGGTGGGTCGGGAACGGTGGCCTCTGGGCTCCCAGGCTGAGCACCAGGTGCAGCGATGGAGTTGCGGCAGGAGGACCAGCAGGAGCGAACATGGGGCGGGGGTGGGGGGAGTCCTGCTTAAAGAAGTGTGCTGAGTGCAGTTCCAGTGAGGAGCCCAGGTGACGAGGGTCCTTGTGGGCCAGCAGAGGAAGTCCCACCGTATCCTCATGGCCAGAAGGAGCCTTGGAAGGGTTTTAAGTAGGCGTGTGACGAGGTCGGGTTTGTCTTTTGAACGACCATGCTTGACCACGTGGAAATCAGTCTGGGGAGGAGGGTGGGCGAGGCTGGCACCGAGGGGCTTCTCACCTGGGAGGTGAGCCCTTTCTCACCTGGGATGTCTGAGGCTGGGAGAAGCTGGCCTTTCATGTCCCTTTGGACTCTAAAATCCTATTTTTCTACAGAGATAGGTGTACTTAAGTCCTTCAGTGTGGACAGAGGTGAACAGAAATATATACCACAACCAAGGTAAAAAAAAATACCAGGTTTCCATAAGCTGGGGTCTAAAAATACTGTGGTTTCCCAGGGCTGCCTGTCCCACGCTTCTTCAGTGAATCTGACAGGGTGTCAAGAAACTGGTGTCAGTACCTGTCTTCGGCTCCAGTTAAGAAAAGCCTGGAGGAGGTAATCAAGACGGGAAAATGTCACTCACCTTGCTTGACAGGTGTCCTGCTGGACCAACTCTGCTTAGCAAAGAGTCCAAAGGCAGGAGGACACAGAGTCAGACGCTCGGCTGGCATCAGCCCCGATCTTCCTGGGAGGCAGTGGCTCGGCTGCCTCCAAAAAATCAGCTCGGTGTTGCAGAGCCCGCCTGCCCTCCTCAGGCCAAGGCTCAGGGAAAAATGCTCTGTTCGTGACCCCTCGGACCCTGCACTTAGGAGGTCTCGGTTCTGCTCACTCGGCAGGGTGGCGGTGAAGGGGGACCTGGGAGAGGGGGACGTGGTCCTTACATGCAAGCTCTCGGGACAGAGACAGCAGGCAGGCTGCTCCCGGGAGAGGACATGGCACAGGTCACGTCCCCCAATCAGGGACTTCAGAACCCAACTCAGTCGTCCTGGGGCAGGGATGGAGTGCTGCTTCTGCAACAACTGGGGGTCTTCTAATGTGGGGGGGGCACAGGGTACAAGAGGTTTGATGGCCCACTGGGGAGGCCAAGAGGCCCCGTGTGAGCCAGCGGGCCCCCAGCCCTCACATGAACCCAATACTGGAAACGTTCCCCTATAAAACCACCTTGGCCTGGTGGCAGCGGGGTGTGTGTGTGTGTGTGTGTGTGTGTGTGTGTATTTTTTAAACTTGCCAAAGGGTATATGTGGTACGACACTACGGGTGTACCTTTTTAAAACATACACAACACTACTACACATTTTTTAGGTATTTATTTACCCTTAAGTCATGAAAGTATAAAAATATGGGCAGGAAGGACAGGCCGAGCTTTCTCCTCACCCCCACCGCCCCTTCTAGGCCATTATTTCTTCCACTTCATGTACAAACTCGTTTCTTTAAGAATCAGACTCTCAGGTCCTGCTGCCTAGTCTTCCTGTGAGCATCTCGCAGACCCCTGGGCATCCGTCCCCTCCCCTTTAGTCGTGGGGAACCCTGGTCCCTGAACGGCACCCGTCAAACGACTGTGACAGTCTGCAAGGGCCCCCCCGGGCTGACTCGGCCAGCCCACAGCTGTTTGTTTGGAAACGGGAACGTGTGTCAGTCGGTCTGGGAGGCTCCAAGGACTGCCGTAGACCAGGGGAGGTTTCAACAACAGACGTCTGTGTTCCCACAGTTCTGGAGGCTGGGAGTCCCCTTCTGTAAATGGGCGAACACCAACCGCTCCCTCCCGGGGTACCTGCAGAAGCACTCTGCAAACAGCAAGCGCTGAGCACAGGGAGTCCGCCGTCACCTGGGAGGCCTGTGTCCCTCGGATGGATGCTGGAGAGAGGTTGTCACCTGACACAGACGTGTTGGCCGGGGTTCCCCAGAGACACGGAACCAAGCCGGTGTGTGCCTCCCGTCCGGAAGCGGCAGGCGGGAGATCCAGCAACAGCCAATGACTATATTTTGCCGTGTATAATGCGCACTTTTGGACCAAATTTTTGAGGGAAAAGCAAGAATGTGCATCATACGTGGGTAGTACCTGAAATACCTTGTATCTGTTCTTGTTTTGTAATTATTTGTTACATAAAATTTCTTGTACACGATACATTCAAAAGTAAATGCTAAAATTCTTTTATAATACAAAAAAACCCAAGTATCTAAAGAAAAATAAATTAAAAATTGAATTAAACAATTGAAATGAAAGATTTTTTTTTTCCCTGAAAATTTTGGCCAAAAATGTGGGTGCACATTATTCACGGGAGCATATTATATACCCACAAAACATGGTATTTGGTGCTGGAGGCAGAAAAAGGCCGATGTCCTAGTTCTGCAGGTGGCCGGCAAGAGGCCCCTCTCCCTGGGCCTTTTCCTCCCCTTCAGGCCTTCGGCTGCTCGGAGGAGGCCCACCCACATGGATGGGGGCCCCTGCTGTCCTCCATGCCCCTATTCCCGTGTCTGTCTCATCCGGGAACACCCTCACGGACACACCCCGTGGCCTGGTCGGGTTGACCCATAAAATGAACCGTAACAACAGAGGACTCAGAGTTTCCAAGGTCAGTAATGTCCTCCCCTTCAGTGCCTGCAGGAGGGAATCCTAGTGATTTAGACAAGCTCACAGGGTGAAGCCCTTGGGCTTCATCACGTTCAAGGACAACAGAATGAATGGGCCAGGACAGCGAGGCCCAGGGGGTTTGGGGTGAGTGCAAAGTGCCAGAGACCTGTCTCGTGTGTCGGTGCCCAACTTCATAGCAGGTTTAACTCAGCTCAGGTCAATCGTTACTTTCCCAGAGCCAATTGTGGACAAGCCCCAGGCGTGGCCGCCCGAAGCCCAGCTGGAGTGAGACGGAGCTCCCGGGGTCCCTAAGGCATCCCAACCTGCAGCTCGAATCCTCCCAAGAGCGTGGTGACAATGGGACCTTGGGCCTCTCTCTGGTTCTCTTCTGAAAACACAAAAGGCCCCAAACACAGTCAGGACGTGCAATATCATCATAAACTGAACCCCCAAGAAACTGCGGTCAAGTCCCCGGCATCTCTAAGGGTTTGTGCCCCTGTGGGTGAATGAAGAGATAGTCATCATTGTCCTCATGGTTTGTTGGGAGCAATCAGGAGACAGTGTCAGGAAGATGTCCAGCACACGTGGCAGGCGCCCAAAAGAACTTGGCAGGAGCTGCTTATCCACGATTCTGGACGCTCCTTCAACATGCCTTTGCTGGCCTTTGATGAGGGGGCTGTGCTAGGGGCTGGAGATGCGACAGCAAGGGAAGGCGAGGTCAGGCTTCGCCCCCCGCCCCCGAGCGCTCCCAGGGACGAGGCAGGACCGGCCAAGGCAACACCGCACGGCTGTCCTACGTGGTCAAAAACACAGACTGAAGGGGTGCTGCGGGCCCCGGGGCGGGTGTCAGACCCAGGCTGGGCCTGGAGTGCCAGGGCAGACCTCCTCGCGGACAGGACCCTGCCTGTAAAACCTCGATGAGTTAAGAGAAGTTCAGGACCCAAAGGCCACATGCTTCCCTCCTCATCTTATTTCTTCTTCCACTTGCACCGAGAGGACTGAGACTTCCTTTCCCGGAGCAGCCTTAGTTTAGACACTCGACGTTCCTGAGGAAACCCAGGATCCACTGGGGCTCCCAGCGATGTCCGAGTGCACCCTGTTCTAACTCGTGTTTGTCCAACCGAGTCTCTGTGGCCACGTGGGGGAGGAGGAAGGCGAGGGAGCCGGCGGAAAGCCTCCCACTCCACACATCAGAACACCTTCCTGACGGGTCACAGAGGCGGTGTGCATGGGAGAGAATTGACACGACGCTGGTAGAACGAGAAAGGAACGTGAGAGCCCGTGTTCGGGGCGGGGAACAGACCTGCTAAGTTTAGCAGTGATGGAACAGAGCCCGAGGGGAGGCGAGGGGCAGCAAGGACTCCAGCAAAAATGAAAGTTGCTATACATGGGGGCGGGGTGGAGAAGGGAGACATCAGGTAGGACAACGAGTTTCGGCAAACATTACTACAGCATAAGAAGAATTTATACCCATCAATAGGAAAACATTACGCTATCTGTGGTTAAATGAATAAAAAACACAACTCCTTCGCCCCCCTAAGAAAGGGACCGAATTAGTAGGGAGACCTAGTAGGAAAATGCTCTTCAAGTCAGGGGACACAGAAACTGTAAGGCGGGCCGAGGTGGGGCTACATTTATATCCGGCAATGATGGCAGAGTAAGGGGTCTCAGGCTGGCAAGGGATGGAGCGGGGAGCTTTCTGTTCCTTTGCTCGTGTGTTGGGGAGGCATCGTCTGGGGGTACCACCCGTCTTTTCTCCAGGCTTTTTGATAAACACATTATATGATGAGGCTTTATATTATAGGCAAGAACAACAACCGATTCTCTCCAGGGTTCAAGGGCTAAGCTAAGAGCGATGCAAGGACTTGTCAAGGTCTTCCGTTCATTCGTATACCCACTCAGGCACAGCTCCTGAGAACCTGCCGTGTGCGAAGCACAGAGAGACAGGCTCTGCCGGCATTGCCGAGAGAAGGCGGTCACGGTCTCCCAGCCAGGTGTCCTCCGTCCGGCCAGGATGTTGTAGGGAGGACCGCTCCATGCAGCCCTGTGGGGCATGAGGGTCTCCCCTCCAATTTCTGAAGGAGGCAGAGGGCACCTGATCTTGCCAGGGCAGGAGCCCCTGCTAATGAGGTTCTCTCAGCAATTTAGGATGCTAAAAACACCTGGGGCACATTCACCTGCGGAGGAGGCAGACACCAAGGACAGGATTGGGGGGCCCTGGCCTGGATTCTGGGCTTGACGTGGCTCTTTCCTGGTTGTGGGCACTAGACTGAGTCACCATCCCTGCGGCAATGACCATCAACCCTACCCGCAGGGGTGAGTGGCGGAGGGTTCCCGGTCCTCCTTGGCGTGAAAGCATCTGGCAGAGGCCGACGTGTCAGACAAGCAGGAGGGGCGCTCATTACTCGGGACACATAGGTCCCTCGGGGAATGGTTGTTTATTTCCATTCACGCCCCGGGACTCCGACCCCTCCTGTTGGGGCCGTAGCACCCGGGGTGAGGGGCGGGCTTTGATTTGCTTACAGGAAGGCTGTTGCACACGGTCCGTTTCTTTCGGCAGTCACGGACCTCTAATGACTCGATGGCTAATTCTGTTCTGATTCATATATCGCTTAATTAGGATTTTCACCCTGTAACAGATGGCTGTGTCTTCATTAAATCATGATCCATTCGCTCTCACTGGAAGCGGCTGGTTTGGGGGGTTGATGGCGATTTATTTCCTGTGTGTCAAAGTGAGCCACGAGGAAGGGGCTTAAGATGGAAATAATGCTATTTGTTCCATTTAGTGTTATCCATAAAATTGGGAGGGTTGTTTTCCCTTGAGCCTTTTAGAGGCCCCCATTGTGATCCTTACACACCATTAGGTGTCGGGGAGGCCGGAAGCAGGGTCACCTCCCGAGAAACCGATGGAGAGAGAGTGGGCACATGCCCCTGCCGTCGGGGCTTCCGGAGCCTGGGGGTGCAGACGAGGCAGCCAGACAGCCGTCGTGGTGCCCCAGTGGTGCCCCGTTGAGAGGCAAATCCATCGCTCTTGGAAACGGAAATTTTGTGTTCTTATTTGTCATTTTTTTCTTATCGAGGGCAAGGTAAGCCTCAGCAAGGGGGGGGGTCATTTGTCCAAGGACACCAAGTGGTCTTGGTCAGGGTCCACAGCCTGGGTCTTCACACTCATCGTGGGGTCCCTGGACCAGCAGCATCCACGTCACCTGGGAGCTTACGAGAGACGCAGAGTCCACGCCAAACCTGCTGAACCGGAGTCTGCATTTTATTAGGATCCTCGGGTGATTTGCGTACCCCTGAAAGCTTAAGCAGCCCAGAGTACTCCAATCATATCCAAAGGGGACGGGGGTGACTTGGGCGTGACTTGCTGGGCAGAGGCCATTTGTGGAGCCTATACCAGGGGCCAGAAGATTTATAGCTTTTGCAAGATGTTTCACGTGCTTATCTCATTTAATATTCACAGAAGTGTTGAATGCAAAGCAGGTATTTGATTCCCATTTTGCTGCTGGAGAAACCGAGGCCCTGAGGGGTGGAGTGGACTTGCACAGGGCCACTAACAGGTGACATTAAAACCCAGGTCTGTCTAATGGCCAAGCCTGGGTTTCCAACTGCTATGGCCAACATCAACTCGAACACAAATGGCTTTCTAACGACCATTAGAGCTAGAGATTTCTTCAGCATCTTTCTAAATGTATTATTTTCATCCTAGCCCTCTGAAATTAAGTAGCTGAAAAATGTCATCTTTTTGAAATGATGATCTTCATAATGAATAGTTATTATTTTAAAATACCAGGAGACCCATAGACCCTAAGAGTGTGCCCAGCTGTTTGTTCTCTCACTGAATTAACCCAGTCTGCTGCACTTAAAATCAATTTTAGAATAGCGTTAGATTTACAGAATTCACAGTGAAAT
Organism: Anoura caudifer; assembly: GCA_004027475.1. Lineage (NCBI taxonomy): Eukaryota > Metazoa > Chordata > Mammalia > Chiroptera > Phyllostomidae > Anoura > Anoura caudifer. The sequence continues at coordinate 2,133 of PVKU01002168.1, read as the reverse complement.
TGCGATGATAGTGCACGGAGTTCTGTATTATACACCCTGCACCCCCCCCCCCACCCGTTCCCGATGTCTTCCGTTAGTGTGGTGCATTTGTCACAGTTAATGAACAAAACCTGTGCAGATTTCCTTAGCTTTTAACCCGATGTTCTCTTTCTGTCCCAGGATCCCGTCCAGGGGCCCACAGGACATTTAGTTGTCATGTCTCCTTCGGCCCCTCTGGGCAGTGATGGTTTCTCAAGACGGTCCCTGTTTTTGATGGTCTGGCCAGCTGCGAGGGGTCAGGTCATGGCAGCGTGTTCCTGGCGGGGGGGTGTTTGTCTGACGGCTCCCTCATGACGAGCAGGCTGATGGGTTTGGGGGAGAAAGCCCACTGAGATCACCGCACCCTATCAAGGCCGGGCACATCCTGTCCCCGTGACTGCCTGTCGTTGGTGTTGACCTTGGTCACTTGGTTGAGGTCATGTTGTTAAGCTTCTCCACTGTAAAGCTAGTCACTCCCCCCGACTTTTCCATATCGTGCTCTTCGGAGAGAAATGGAAGAGGGGGGAACCTCTACCCATCTTGGGGTTATCAGCTGGGACGAGAGACGGAGTAATGAGAAAAACAAAGACGTTTATTATCAACACGTGGATGGGGCATCCAACTAAGTGGGTGTTCTCACTGAGGAGTACAACAGAGCGGCGGTTAGAACATGGGCTCACACAGCCTCTTAACAAAACTACACTTTGTAGAGCAGTGACGAGACCAAGGAAAGGGACTTCAGGAGCCGGGCATGGCGACATGGCGGAAGGCAAATGTTTGGGGAACTGATGGAGGCTGAGGGCTAGTGAGTCTGGTTCGTCCTGCGGATTCCTCTGGGGCCGTCATGGTGCTGAGTCCAGAGAGGTCTTCTGTGAACTCTGTCCACCCGGCAGAGAAGGGAGTAGGGGCACCTTGATGAAGTCACGCTTTGCTTTTCGGAGAAGGAAGGAAGTCAGAGAGCTTTCCTTATATCTGCGTCTTCTCCATTGCCTTCAGCTGAGAAGAATCCTCCATCAAAGTGGCCTGTTTTGAAGCGGCCCCTTCTGCCATCTTTCAAAAGCCAGGAGACTCCCGCATCGGTGGAGTGGGGAGCTGCGCTCCGCCTTCGGGGACAGAGGCTCTCCGTGAACTACTCGGAATCCTTCTGTGTATGGAGTTTGCCTGTCCTCCCCTGCTTCTTCACGTGTTCAGTCATGTGTTGACATCTTTGTGGACTCATGGTTGTTTATTTTAGACGTTGGGTTCTAGTCCCACACTCCTCTATTTATCTCGTTGCTGAGATCGATCCCGCGCTGGTGGTTGGGAGCTCTTGCCGTGGGCTCACCCCCCTTTGGCTCCTGCCTGTGTGAGTTTGCTTTTTAGCACTTTCTTACTTTCTGACCCTCCCCCCAAGATGCTCCAGGTTCATCTTGTGTTTTCCCTCCCCAGACCCAGACTCAGTCATTTCCCCAAGGGACCACTTCATGTTTTAGAGTTTGGGTGTGTTTTATATATGCAGTTCATCCGTATACCCCTCCCCACACCTGCTGCTGATACAAGCCTGACCACAATCAGCATGACCAACTGCTCCTGGGTTAACGCGGTGTCTTTTCTCCTGCCTGGTTTGTTGCTTCCAATCGGCTGCAGGCTGGGAAGCTGAGGTCCCGTCTTATTAGAACCACTGCTAAGGTACCTGCCTATCGTGCCACTAGGAATGGGTTAAGCGTGCGCCTTGCCTCCTCGTGCCTTTTCCAAAGCATTTCTTCTCCGTCCTCGTTGATGTCCATGCTAACCAGCTGCACCGCCCCTACCATGTTTAGCTGTCGATCTTGAGAACTGTAACTCCTGGTTCTTCGTCTTCCTCTCCATCCCAAGTCTCCTTCTCAATGGCTGTAACCATGCAGAGATGACCCAGCTCCCTCCGCCGGTCAGTTCCAGACCCCATGACCTCCAACAACCTTCTTCATCCTGACGAAGCCGCCGGCCCCACTGTCGCACCCCACACGTTGTCATCACCAGTAACCGTATTGTAACAGGGTGCAGCCAAGAGGGGGGCCCCAAAAGGGAGTTGGAATGGGGCCCAGAACTCACGGTGTCCAGGAAATGTTAGAGGGACATATAAGATGTCCTCACCCC